>CAUYRT010005224.1:0-72863 GCA_963574885.1 Lepilemur ruficaudatus | reverse complement strand
AAAATATCGTAGCTGTAAACCATTTATTAAACTACACTGGCAGGCAGGTTTTAGGTTTTAGACTAGTTTTCTTATTTCAGTTATCATCTGTTTCCTAACACAGGTAAAATCATCGTCACATGAATACAAAATGATTTTTTCATCCTTTTAAAAGAGATATTTTAAAGATTAATTAGCTATTTCCATTTTTATGGTATTTTGACATTTTTTATACTCTCTATTTCTGTCATTTCCTAATCTAAATCCAAATAGAGACTCCCTATGATCTCAATCTCTCTTTTTCTCTCTCTCTCTGTCTCTCTCTTCTCATTGCATTAGAAATTCCCAAATTATAGACAACACTGCCTGAGATACTTGTTAAAATGCACATTCCTCAAGCTGGGTCGTAGAAATCTTCATAGAGTGTATATGTGGAGGGGCTCAGGGATTTTTATTTTAACAGTACTCGGGTTGATTCCAATTCAGTTGGTCCTTGCATAACACTTTAAAAAAAAAATACAATGTGATAGGAATTCCTTCACGTAGTAAACACTTTTTCATGTGTTTTGTACAACGTGGTTAAAAATGCAAGTATGAGGCTGGGCGCGGTGGCTCACGCCTGTAATCCTAGCACTCTGGGAGGCCGACGCGGATGGATAGCTCAAGGTCAGGAGTTCAAGACCAGCCTGAGCAAGAGCGAGACCCTGTCTCTACTATAAAATAGAAAGGAATTAATTGGACAACTAAAAATATATGTAAAAAATTAGCCGGGCATGGTGGCGCATGCCTGTAGTCCCAGCTTCTTGGGAGGCTGAGGCAGAAGGATTGCTTGAGCCCAGGAGTTTGAGGTTGCTGTGAGCTAGGCTGATGCCACGGCACTCTACAGCCCGGGCAACAGAGTGAGACTGTCTCAAAAAAAAAGAAAAAAGTGAATCTGAGGCAGAAGGATTGCTTGAGCCCAGGAGTGTGAGGTTGCTGTGAGCTAGGCTGAGGCCATGGCACTCTAGCCCGGGCAACACAGTAAGACTCTGTCTGAAAAAAAGAAAAAAAAATTCATCTTCCAAAGATCCTGTTCCTTTAAAAAAATTCTGCAACACAAAGTAACCCTTAATAAGTGTTAGACAATATTATTACTGTCTTTTAGGAACTCTGCCAGAGATGAGAAAGAGATGCTAGACAAAGAATAGCACTTTGAGAAGTTATGCTTTTGTGAAAAAGAAAAAAACAGTCTGTGCGTGGCCAGCTGGACGTTGCCTGCCTGGGAGGCCTGGTGCAGCAGCTTGGCAGCCCGTGCACCATGGCCCATCCCCGAACCTTGATGCACCAGCGAGATGCTGTCAAGCTCTGCAGCAGAGAATTGAATGGGCTCAGTGGAACTTGACAAGGCCTATGAGAGGAGGGAGAAAATGCTCACAGAAATCATGTCTTACTATGATCACCCAAAACCTCAATTATTATCAATAATAACAGTCAACCTTCATTGAGAGCTCACTAGCTGCCAAGCTCTGAGCCAAAGGCCTTTCATGCAGTATATTACTGAATCTTACCAACTCCCGATGAAGTAGTTACTGCTTTTTTAAACCCCTGTTTACAAAAACTGGGGCTTAGAGAGGTAAAGCAACTCGCCCAACTGCTGTTGTGTGGAAATCTTAGATACAAATCCAGACTGTTATTTTCTCAACTAGAGTCCCGAGCTCCAAGTGGGTAGGTTCCAGACTTGTCCCACACTCCTAACGCCCAGCGGTCAGTGGTAGGGGCCTGGCAGTTGGGGAACTGATTCCATCCCTTACTTCACAGCTCAGGAAGCTGCTCCAGTTCCTGAAAAAGACTTGCACAAGCAGTGTTGCAATGAAGATAAGTGTCATTCGAAGTTCTCCTGAAATGAATTAAGATAACTTTAATAATAGGCAAGGGCCGCCAAGCTGGCGTGACCTTTGAAGTCTGCAAGTTCCACAGACTGAGTTCTCAAGAACTTCTCCGGGAAGCAGGTCTGCTGACTCTGTGGTATTTGAGACGGGAAAGCTGCCTGCAAGGAGATGGAACGGATGGTTGCTGCCATCTCCTCATTTCATTCTTCTCCCCTCCACCTCTGCGAGCAGTCCCAATCCAGTCCTTTCCACGGGAAATCACTGTCCAAAGGAAGGGAGGGAAAGGGGACCCATCTGGGTGGAATGGGACATGGGGAGGAGGCGCCATGGCGGGGGTGGCATCTGTAAACGAGGAGGACAGCACAGACAAATGGGAAGGCGACACAGAGTCCTGAGCTACAATCCCCTCTCTCTTTTCCCTTTGTTCTATCCTCTGTCTTCTCTCCAGCCTGACCAACACCTGTCTTAAGAATCTGGGGGGGGAGGGGAGAAGGGATCAAAAATCTAGGGTACAATGTACACTATTTGGGTGATGGGTACACTAAAAGCCCTGACTTCACCACTATACAATTCATTCATGCAACAAAAAAACACTTGTACCCCCTAAATCCATTGAGATTTTTTTTAAAAAGAAAGGATCTGATTCAAGCCTCACTTGAAACATCAAAAAAAAAAGAGAGAGAGAAACAAAAAGGAAGGAAGGAAGGAAGGGAGGGAGGAAGGGAAGAAGGAAGGAAGGAAGGGAGGAAGGGGAGAGGGAGGGAGGGAAGAAGGGAGGGAAGGGATCTGAGATTGGCTGTCTCACTGGAAACCAAGTCAGAAAGTAGCCCATGTGGTTTCTGTATCCCGGTAAAGCGCTTTTAAAATCAGTGAGCAAGTGAGGGAAGTAGACTTCGTCTTGTTCAGGATTGTTTCCCCAGCTCCTAGATCAGTACCTGGCTCCTTAAAATTTGTAGAATAAATGAATTTTGGAGGCCAGCAAGTCCTTCTCGGGACCCTAAAACTGACCTATTGGCCTGGGCTGTTGACCAGTGGGCCACAGGTGTAGGACAGAGCTTCTGGGTGGGACTTCACGTGCTGAAAGGTTTCAGGCCTGCGTGGGCCTTGGGCAGCGGAATGTGTGAGGCCAACGCTAAGCACCACATTGTGTTCTCAGGGCTCCCTCACAGCTCCTAGCAGTGATTTATAAGCCTTACCTCAACCTCCAACCTAAATTCCAGAACAATAGAATGCTGGCTCTACGTTGAAGGGCATGCCCCACTTTGGGGGCCACAGAGCAAGGGGTCTGGATTAAGCCTTCCCTGCTGCTAAGAACTGAATTGTGTCCCCCCAAAATTCATATGTTGAAGTCCTAACCCCTGATGTGACTGTATTTGGAATAAGAAAATATTTAATGTTAAATGAGGTCATAAGGGCAGGACCCTAGTCAGATAGGATAAGTGTCCTTACAAGAGACATCAGAGAGCTTGTTCACTCTAGCTCTCTCTTTCTCTGCCACGTGAGGACACAGTGAGAAGGTGATCATCTGCCAGCCGGGAAGAGAGCCCTCACCAGAAACTGAATCGGCTGGCACCTTGATCTTGGACTTCCAGCCTCTAGAACTATGAGAAAATAAATTTTGATTGTTTAAGCCACCCAGTCTATGGTATTTTCTTATGACAGCTTGAGTAGACTAAGACATCAGCCTCCTCGCTGATGTTTCAGGATTTATACGCAGAGAGGGTCAAATGAGTGGACATACCACCTAGGCCCACTTTTACTCAAGCCAAATTTTCTCCTGTTATATATCTTTTATTCCACACAATGGACACAACACTTCTTTTTCCCACACTCTATTGCTCCTTTGCTATGTCTTGGATTTATTATATCCAAATGAAACAGATTCTGTGTGACAAAAATATTTGGAAGATCTGGGTTCACCATGAGGCCTTGACAATTCCAGAGAATCTTTTTTGATCTGTCTTGGTCTCACCATAAAGGAGGTTGGCTCGAGGGATCTCCATTAAAATGACCATGTTACTTCAGGGTGAGAGTATAATATTTTAACACCTTTCAACAAATTAGCAGATTTGCTGGCTGCCTCTGAGAATTAGATAAAGAGATATGTTAATATTTAAAGAGGGGAAAGAAGATTCAAGACACCTGGGTAGGAAGGCTTGGGGAGAAGAGCTGGTCTCTACAAGTAGACTGTGAAGCTGAGACCAGCAAACCAGGCTGGCTGACTTGACAGCTTTTCCTTATCTCCCCAAAGGAGATTGGGGAGATAATCTCCTTGAGATTATCTCCTTTCTTCTTGTAGAAAGGTACAACGAAGTACTTGATGCTGGCACAGCATAAACCTTAGCAAGGCTAATAAAGAATTATAAAAGCATTTAAGGGGCTGGGCGCGGTGGCTCACACCTGTAATCCTAGCACTCTGGGAAGCCGAGGCGGCCGATCGCTCAAGGTCGGGAGTTCAAAATCAGCCTGAGCAAGAGCAAGATCCCGTCTCTACTAAAAATAGAAAGAAATTAATTGGCTAACTAAAAATATATAGAAAAAATTAGCCAGGCATGGTGGCTCGTGCCTGTAGTCCCAGCTACTCAGGAGGCTGAGACAGGAGGATCACTTGAACCCAGGAGTTTGAGGTTGCTGAGCTAGGCTGATGCCACGGCACTCACTCTAGCCCAGGCAACAGAGTGAGACTGTCTCAAAAGAAAAAAAAAAAGCATTTAAGATAAAGCCTTAAATGATTAACTGGTCATCTTGGAAATTAAAGAACAGGGCCCCAGGGTATGGGACCTGGATTAGTTAAGTTATATATGTGTGAGGTGGGGCCAGGTGAGGAGAGATGCAGAAAGAGGCCATAGCAGGAGGGCACCCTGTGAGAATCTTCTGGGCAGCAGAGGGTGGGTGTAGGGGGGAGTCAGTGGCCAGGGATGGGAGGCTGGAGAACTCTGTCGATTGACAGCTGTACTATATCACTGCCATGCCTTGGGGTGGCCATGGTGCCAGACATTAATTACAAAGACTATTGCCCTTTCCAAACTGGTACACAACCAGCTGCTTAGGAGAGGAGGCTAGAAAGAGATAATTGGAAACATAAGGGTCTTTCTTTGAAACTGTTATGAAGTGTTATCAGATTTATTTTTGGTATATTGTCTAAACTTAACCTTCTGCCTCATTAAAATGTTGGGACTTTGGAAATATTTTAGGGAGGGTCACCATCTGTTCAGTAGAACTACAGATGGCTCTGCCATCTAGTGGTTGAGCCTTCATTACCTTGGTGGTTTCTAGGAAGGCAGGTCCCCACATCACTCAGCATAGATTCAACAACTTTTTCTTTAGAGCCTACTACAAATTGCTAGGGTTTCCCCTGCCAAAAACAGCTATTCATATATATCTGAAAAACTTATGAATAAAGCACCCCAGTAAATTTTATTTATTCATTCTTTTCGAGACAGAGTCTCACTCTGTTGCCCAGGCTAGAGTGCCATGGTGTCAGCTTAGCTCACAGCAACCTCAAACTCCTCAGTTCAAGTGATCCTCCTGCCTCAGCCTCCCTGAGTAGCTGGGACTACAGGCACGTGCCACCATGCCCAGCCAATTTTTTCTAGTTTTAGTAGAGATGAGGTCTCTTGCTCAGGCTGGTCTCAGACTCCTGACCTCAAGCAATCCTCCCACCTCGGCCTCCCAGAGCGCTAGGATTACAGGCGTGAGCCACCACACCTGGCCTCCTTTTGAGTCATGAAATCTGCTCTGTGGCCTTTTGAGACCCAAACAAGTTAAAGGTAATAGGATGACACTGGCAATAAACACAAGGGCAGAGATTTGCAAAAGCCTTTGTTAATGGATCAGAAATTCCTACTTCTTTATGGGCATGTGGTTGTGAGCTGTTGAGGCAGAAATTAGATGCCTGTTAAAGTTACAGCCAGTTTCAGTTTCCTGAGCATGCAGCCAAGACTGCAGTTATGTTTATAAACACAGTACAACAGTCAGTAGCAGGACCTCTTATCTGTCACGGTGCTATGCCATGAGGAATCATACGGTGATCAATTGTTGGTTGTCTCTTATAACCACTTTGTTTAGGGTGACATTATTTATATAAACTTGATTAGATGAAGTAAAGATTAACAGAATCACAAAATGTTTAGGGATTCATCCAGTCCAACCCTTTTATTTTACAGATGGGAAAACTGAGATTCAGGGAAGGATGTGACTTAATGTGCCTGTGATGGATTGAATAATGGCCCCCAAAAAGATATGTCCAAGTTCTAAGCCCTGGTACCTTGAACATGATATTATTTGGAAGAAGAATCTTTGCAGATGTAAATTAAGCTAAGTGTCCCAAGATAAGATCATCCTAGATTTAGGATGGATCCTAAAGCCAATGGCAGATATCCTTGTAAGACAAAGGCAGAGGGATATTGGAGACGCAGAGACACAGAAGAGGCAAAGTGATGTGAAGATGGAGGTCGAGATGGAATTAGGTAAGCCACAAGCCAAAGAGTGCCCGGAGCCACCAGAAGCTGACAGAGTCAAGAAAGGACTCTCCCCTGGAGCATTTGGAAGGAGCGTGACTCTGCCAACATCTTTATTTCAGACTTTCAGCTTCCAGGACTGTGAGAGAACAAATTTCTGTTGTTTTGAGCTATTTATGGCATTTGTTACAGCAGCCCTAGGAAACTAATCTAGTGCACAAAGGACAGAACCAGGCTAGACCCAAATCTCTGGACTCCTTCAGTCTTGTGTTTGTTTCCCCACCATCACTTCACATCCTCTGAATTCTGATCTTGTCAGAGACATTAACACATTCACACTCCTCACTCCTAAGAATTCAACTGTGGAGCCAACGAAGAACATTGCAGATGCTGCTACTTCCATGAGTTGATGCTTGGTCCGTCGGACAACTAAGCTTTCTGGGCTTGGAAGCAATAGATCTGACTGTGTATTAAGTGTTAGGAAATCATTCTAAGATCTGAAAGAGAAAACAGATAAAAGGTAGCCAGAAAGGTTAGCCGGTTGATTCCAACAAAATAGACAGAAAGCAGATAACAATACCTACCTCACAAGGTGTTCAAGCAGTGGGCAAGTATTTATTGAGCACATACTATGTGCCAGGCATTCTTCTGGGCTCCTTGATCTTGATGGGATCTCCAAGTAGCAGAAACTAAATGGCAGCATATAAATGCCAGACAGCATAGTCAGAGAATGGTTTGAGCTGCAGGCATCCTTGTCATTGGCATTTTTTAATTGAAAAAGGTCTAGGTCTGTGAGTAGAGAGTAGAGACCTTACTTGAGGCACTACAATGGAGAGAACACTGGGTAGCTTTGTTTCCTCCCCCAGATCCCCTCTGCATTGTTCTCCATCCTGCTCTGACCCATGTGGACTGCATCACCAAGGCTGCCTTGTCCTGTGGCTTCTGATTGGGTTTAGCCAATGGGAAGCACTGGCAGGAGATTGGATGTCTTTCAGCCTATTCCCTCAGCTACCCCAGGGCTTATTCAATGGATTCATAAATGAAGTGGCCACGGTGGCAGGGGTGGAAGTTATGCATGGGCTCTACAATAGGAACTTCTCACCAAGGCTAATCTGGCTAGTCCCACTGGTGATGGCTGAATCTACCGGTAGCAAAGACCAATGATGAGTCCCTAATACGGCACCGTTCCTCAGCAGCATCCAACAGTCACCTGATGGCAGGTTGATTACACTGCCCCAGCATGGAGGGGGCAGCAATTCCTCAGTGGACTTAACCCTTATTCTGGATATGGTACTTCTTAGTACTCCAATGTTCCATGTCAAAAGGTAAGGGAAGACTGCAGCGATACAGTTCAGTCAGTACTATTAATGGTTCACATGCTTAAGAGTGAAGGTTTAAGCCATGTCATCAGGTAAAGCACCACAAGGAGCTGAAGCGCTGGCTGAGAATGTAGAGAATGTGAAATGGGCAGGGGAAGAAGAAAATTATAAACACCAACAACTGCCTCATCACCAACTAAGAAATGAGACTTGGTTTATTATATATACACACCTATATTTTTAGTTAATTTCTCCTTCTCTATCCTCTACTCTTTCACAGAGGGTGAATTGATGGTAGTTAATCCTAATTTAGTTTTTAGGTTACAGGATATCAAAGGAATATCATGACTGAAAAAGAAAAAGAATGCCCATCATAAAGAGAAGATAAATCACTGATAGAACTTTGGGTCTTGCCTTCTGAGAGAAGATGGTGAGGGCATCTTCATTTGCATGAGAGATAGTCACAGAACATTAGGCAAAAGCATTATGTTGTTGCTATCATTGTTTGGAAATAAGTGCGGGTAAAATGGCATGTATAGATGCTGAGTACCTAAAGCAATGCACTGCACCAGACTGTCTACTGGCAACTCAGATCCCTCTTCTGTGTTCCTCCAAGAGTTAGGAAGTCTAGGAGAACTTTTTAGAATCCTTTGCTAGCCATTTTCCATGTTAGATTCCATAAATGAGAAGCATCTGTATGAAATTTAGAGAATGGAAGAGAGGCAGAGTATTATATTTCCCCCGATAGCTGTGGGCAAATATACAGGCTTCAGCCTATTTTATAGGAATTCCTATTTATTTTATTCCTATTTTATAGGAATAAAAATAGGGGCATAGCTATAGATAAAGCAGAGATTTAAAAGTTAATGAGATAAATTATATCAACAGCATTTAAAAGCATGAAGAAAAAGACAAATTTCTAGGAAAATATATTAATAATTTACAAAAACTGGTTCTAGACGAAACAGAAAGCCCCCCAAATCCTTTTACCACATTAATTAAGTTAAAGAAATCATGAAAAATACTCCCACAGACTTCTGTTTCTACCTGTGAAAAATAAACTGTTACAATAATTTTCTTCCTAGAAAAAAATATATGGAACAATGATTTTTAGACACTGGGCAACAGGCAACATATAGCTATGGTCCCTGAGAGAAAGAGAACAAATGAGGTGAGCCCTATGACTGCCCAATTTACACAGAAAGAGAACCCCAGAAATATGCAGAGGAATCTTTTTGAGTCTTTGACTGAGTAATAATCTGTGCATGCATTGGGTAAAACATCATGAGGACAGGTGAAGAACCACCAGAATGTAGTAAGCCAAGCAATTTCTGGACCTCACACAGGACTGTGAATAGTTGGTGTTACTATTAACCAGAGGATGATGCTTTAGAAGTAGGGATAAATTAGTCCTAGAGTAAAGACTGCTCTAGACTTGACTTAATGAAATTGAAAAGTAAGCCTTGAACGTACCAAACTAACTCCAAGTAATTTAACCACATGCCAGAATAACATCAACACTGTAAAGAAATACAATAAAATCAACACCTAATGACATAAAATTCACAGAGTCTGGCATCCAGTAAAAAATTACCAGATATATAAAGAAGTAGAAAAATATAACCCAAAACCAGAAGGAAAAAATAAATCAGTAGAAGTAGATCTAAAAACTATAGGAAGATGGAGTTAACAGACAAGAATCTTAAGAGAGCTAACATAAATATTCTCAAGAATGTAAAAGAAAACATGAACATAAGAAGGAGAGAAAGACAATATAAAAATGTACAAATGGAACTTCTAGAGATTAAAAATATAATATCTGATATGATAAATGGACTGGGTGGGATTAACAGTAAATTAGCCAGTTGCAGAACAAAATATCAGTGAACCTGAAGACAAAAGCAATATAAACTACCCAAAATGTAGCATAGAGAGAAAAAAGACTTTTTAAAAAATGAATTAAACCTCAATAACCTGCAGGATAATATCAAGCAGTGTAACATACATGTAGTATAGTCCAGAAGAAAAGGAGTGATAAGCTGGACAAGAAAAATATTTCAACAAATAACAGTATGTAATTCCCCAAATTCAGTGAGAAAAAAAGGATACAAGAATCTCAACTAGGCTGGGCGCGGTGGCTCACACCTGTAATCCTAGCACTCTGGGAGGCCAAAGCGGGAGGATTGCTTGAGCTCAGGAGTTCGAGACCAGCCTGAGCAAGAGCGAGACCCCATCTCTACTATAAATAGAAAGAAATTAATTGACTAACTAAAAATATATAGAAAAAATTAGCCGGGTATGGTGGCACATGCCTGTAGTCCCAGCTACTAGGGAGGCTGAGGCAGAAGGATTGCTTAAGCCCAGGAGTTTGAGGTTGCTATGAGCTAGGCTGATGCCACAGCACTCTAGCCTGGGCAACAGAGTGAGACTCTGTCTCAAAAAAAAAAAAAAAAAAAGAATCTCAACTAATCCCAGCAGAATAAACATACTGAAAACATGCACAAAGGTATATCACAATCAAATTGCAGGAAACAAGTGATAAACAGAAAATTTTCAAAGCAGCCAGAGGAAAAAGACATATTACATATGAAGGAACAAAGATAAGAATTACAGCAGACATTGATTATTTTACAGTTTCTTAACTCAGGAATTTGGAAGTGACTTAGCTGAGCAGTTCTGGTTCAGGGTCTTCCATAAGGATACTGCCAAGATGTTGGCCAAGGCCACAGTCATCTGGAGGTCTGACATAAGGCTAAATGGTCGGCTTCCAAGATGTCTCCCTCACATAGCTAGCTATTGGCCAAAGATCTCATTTCCTTGACGATTGTTGGCAGGAGGCCTGTTTCTCAGCACATGGGTCTCAACCCCATGGGGTTGCTTGAGTCTCTTTGTGACATGGCAGCTGGCTTCCCCCAGAGCTAGTGATCCAAGAGAGAGAGCAAAGAGGAAGCTACAATGCCATTAATGCCTCTCAGAGGTGACACACCATTCTTTTCATTCAAAGAAGTCATTAAGTACAGCCTCACTTCGGTAAGGGAAATTAAGCTCTACTTATTTATTTTCTTTTTTAAGAGACCGAGTCTTGCTGTGTTGCCCAGGCTGGAATGCAGTGGCTATTCACAGGCATGAACATAGTGCATTACAGCCTTGAACTCATAGCCTCAAACAATCCCTTCTACCTCAACCTCTCCAGTAGCTGGACGGCAAGGGGCCACCACAGCTCTACTTCTTGAAGTGGGAAGTATCAGAGAATTTGTGAACATATGAATTTGTGAATCACTACAAGTTCTCTTGGAGCATTTGGCCTGAAGAGAATTAAGGGAGAAAGGAGTTCTTAGCAGCTTTAATTATAATATGTAGTAAGAAAAAAAAAAAAAGAAGAAGAAGTTATCAGCTGGGCATGGTAGCTCATGCCTATAATCCTAGCACTTTTGAAGGCCGAGGCAGGAGGACTGCTTGAGACTAGATGTTTAAGACCAGCCTGAGCAACATAGCAGGACCTTCGTCTCCCATTTCTACAAAAAATAGAAAAATTACCTGGGAGTGATGGTGTGCACCTATAGTCCCAGTTACTCAGGAGACTGAGGCAGGAAGGTCCCTTGAGCTTAGGAGTTTGAGGTTGCAGTGAGCTAGACCCTGCCTTAAAATAAAAAAAAGAGGTATCTAGCAGGATGAAGCCAGTTAACCAGAGTAGTGATAACACAGGAATAGTTTGACTCTGAAATTTAAAAGAAAGTTTGGAAACATCAAGTTTGTTACAATTTTTGAGCATATATCTCCCTTTTAACTTAAAATTATGTTTGAAATTAGCATATTCTGCCATCATGTCAGACTCCCAATACTAACAGTGATATCAGTGTAACATGGATACATCTATTTTCACACTGTTTTGGCTCTAGGAAACATTTCACTCTTGATATTAGAGCTTCCTCTCAAGCCTCATATCCATTTCTTTCTTCCAACATGTTCATCCCTCCACCTCTGAGCTAAAGAGGAAACACCAATGGGTGTGACTTGAAGGAAGAGTCCCTCCTCCACCCCCAGATTAGTTCCTAATCCCCAACCTCAACAACTAAACCAGGGGGCTGAAATTCTCTTCTGCCTCTCCTTTCAATGAAGACTGTTATCAAAATATATTTATCCATTTATACCTCACTTTTCTAAAATATGTGACTATGTCCCTCTTCTGCTTACAAATGGAGACTTAAATGTCTCCCTCCCTGCCAGTGCCTATAACAAAGCCTACGGACAGCCTTTAGGAAATCTGTGAATTCCTGACATTTTATCATAGGTATATTAATTTGGAGAATAAGCCTATGGCTTTCAATGGATCCTCAGAGCAATAAGATACTATGAAATGTGAAGAACTACCAGACTCCAGAAAAAAGGCCTGATTCAATGAGGACAAGAGATTCATCACAATTTGTCTCCGCCCTCTCTCTCCATCCACTCTCCCCTCCGTATCTTATGTCGTAGCTATGACTTGTCTTTCCCTATGCTATCTGTACATTCATGCTTTCTTGCCTTTCTCTCTGCCTAGAATACCCTTTCCTTTCCCCTTTTCTGCCAGAAAAATTACTATGCATGCCTTATAATCCAGCTCAAATGTTGTACCCCGGTGGAATGAATACATATATACTTCAATGCACTTTGTATATACTTCTATTGTAGTTGCAATTATTTATTTGCTCATCTTATTAACCATGGACTGAAATGATCTCAGAGTAAGAGCAGGTCTTATTTGAATTTACATCTCCAAGACCTAGCACAGATCATACTAGGGGCTACTGGCTGTTGGTTGGGTAGGCAGGTGTCAGCCTGAACCACTGCCTGACAAAGTGGGGACACATCTCCCTCTGAGCATGCCTCTGCGGACCCCCCACTCACCTAGGACTATATCCACTCAGCCTTATGCTTTGCTCTGAGCTCTGTAGTGAGATTTGTACTTGTAGATTTCACTGACCAGTAAAATTAACAAAAATAATTTTGGAGACCAACATAGAATTGCCAATTTAAAGTTTTTTCAAGTAAAGATGTTTTTAAAAATTATAAATTATCACCTGATTTTTTCATCATTTTATAAAAGAAAAGTCATTTTAATACCTCAAAAGTAGGAAGGACATAGTTTCAGCCTAGAGGACAGTCCTTTGAGTTAAATACATTTAGCATTTTGAAAAGCTTACCACATTGACCTTATTTTTTCATTCCATGATGAAAATTTCATTCTAGTTTATCAGTTCTAGAATGTTTGGAAACCACAAACTGATTTAGACCCTTTGGTTCTGAGAGGCACCTCCTGCATTCTTCCTGACTCAGAAATGAGTTTCAGGTCTCATGACCAGAAAAAGTCCTATCCCATGGTTTCTTTTGTGGGTGTGGAGAGAAGTACCTAAAAACAAGAGACCAACTAATGCATATTGAGCAGTCTGTGCTAGTCACTTGCCATGTATATTAGGTGCAAATCTCAGTTGACAAACTCAGCTAGAAAATAAAATACTTTGGGCAGGAAGTATCTTACACAGCTTTGCAGCTCCTCAGGATATAAGAGCCAAAAGATGCTAGTTTACAGAATGAATGAATGAATGAGTGGATGGATGGATGGATGGACAATTGGATGGATGGAACTTGAGTCCTGAAGATTCCAGAGAATCCCTGTGGAATTGGCTCATTAACCTCAGAAGTGGTTTCCTACAAATTAAATGAGTCTTTTCCACTCAGCTTTTCACACCTACTTCCTGGGGTGCAGCGCCTCCTAGTGGAAATCCAAGTGTACTGCCTCCTCCCTAGCCACACCCAAACACAGGCCCTTTGGTGACTCCCTGCCAGATCACCATCTTCTCACTGTCAAAACTTCAATGTCACCCTCATTGATGAGGCTCAGTAGATTAGGGCAGATCCCTTCTACTAACCGAACACTCACGAGGCGTACAATAAAGGGCTCCATTAGCGTTGTAAACTAGAGCAGCACTTCTCAAACTTTCAGGTACAAATGAATCACGTGGAGGAGATCTTGATAAAACGAAGATTTTGATTCAGTAATTCTAGGTTGTGGATCAAGATTCTGAATTTTAAGCAAGATTCCAGGTGATATGGAGGCTGCTGGTCCAGTAGCAGCCAGCTGCTACTGTAGCTGCTTGATACTGCACCCCTGTGGGCGCTGGCAGCTGCCGCAGCAGCAGCTCGCAGATAAGTTCGGTGTAACCAGGAAGCCATGGGGTTGATTGTTTAGGCAAAGTATCTGAAGCTTATAAATTACTGTTTTCCCCTTCAAGGTTTGCCCCTTGAAGTTTACACACTTATACCAAAAAAAAAAAAAAAATTGCTGGAATGTTGCCTAAAATATTTTTGGAATTGTCACTGAAACTTTTTGCACATTAAAAGACTCAGTAGTGAGTGGCTTTAAAAGGCAGCTTTAAAAGCAGTCAAAAATATTTCAAAGTAGAATGTGATTATAAATATTGAGGTGGATTTACTCATATGGCTTATGAATTAGCCCTGAAGATAATCCCCAAACAAGAATTCCAAAAATATTTTGGGCAGCTGATTGGAGAAAGTAGAATGCCTACTTTGAAACACAACACTCATTTGGATGTTTAAGTTCCACTGTGTTCATTTTTAAGGAGTTGATTTCATTATGTCATATTCCCACCTACTATTTTATTTAAGTAAAACTTCAATAGGTCTTAGTAAATGCCATGTACTGTTGCTTTGCAAATATTAACTCTTTTCATCCTCATAACAAGCCTGCTTCCCCTCACCTCGCTCCATCTTACAAATGAGAAAACTGAGGCACAGAGACATGTTGCTTGCCCAAGGCCACCCAGCTAGCAAATTGATGAGTTAGAATTCAAACCCTTGGCAGCCTACTTCCAGGTGCCAGAGACTTCATTACTAAGCTATGCTACCCCCTTAATTAGAGTTAGGACTAACCTAGAAGAAAGGTATCAGCCACCATACCTCAGAGTCTATCAGATGGAAAGAAAAAAAAGTTCAAGTGACTTAGAATGGAGGCCAGAAACCTGCAGAAAGTAACAAATCCAACCAAGATGGGAACAGCTGGAGCTGGAATGTGAGCAGAGAGCTCTTACATTGCCTGCCTCTCTTCCTAGCACTGAGACCTAGAGAAGAGTTCAGACCTCAAGCTGGAAAGGATGGAGGGAAATATCACATTCCCAGAATCAGAAATCATAAAACAGTTTTACAAGCAAGAGGCCAAGGGGAAGGGGGTGTTGACTGACTGTTCGAAGAGGGTGTCCCAAGGCAGCAGGATCTTGGTGAGGTCATCCCAGGCTAGGTTCTCCAGCTCACAGCTTTGCCAGCCCAGAAACTCCATTTTGTCCGCGCACCTAGAGATAAGTAGGCTCAAGGGAAATGAATTACACCCACCAGACTCTTAAGAGTCTAAACCAAAATACCCATAGTTAGGAGAACAAATGCCAACAAATCAGAAGCTTGCTCAAAGCAATGCTCTTTCTTGTAGGAAAGTCTAACGGATAGTCAAATCATTATCAGTCTGTTTTGTGAGTCTGAAATCAGAGTAAGGAGAATTGATGGAGTGACCTCAGAAAAGGATTTCATGCAATGTTGATAGCTCGATATATCCATCTCTATGCAGTCTGGATGACTGCATAGCTGCCAGGAAGGCCAGCAGTTGAACGTACAAGAGAGCATCCTCCCTTCCTGTCATTCTTTCTGCAACCAGGTCAAAATACAACACTTTCAGTTTAGCTTTCTTTAGCATTCCTGGCTTCAGATGGGTGAGAACATGGGTTATCTCAGAAGCTGGAATTTGTGGGTTTTGTTTTCTTGGTTGACTCTTTTTTCCTTGTAATGCTCTAAGAGAGTGACCACTCCTGACTTTCTCTCCAGGATGTGGGGGCAGCTCATTGCCCACAGAAGCACCTGCAGGAACAGGTGGGGCGATGTGGCCAGGGCCATCAGGGGAATAGCCAGAGCTTTTCCTTTCTTCCCACCCTGATATCTTATTCCAGCTCACAGATTTAAGAACCTTCAGTGTAGTTATTTGGTGAGCGGTCTGAGAAATAGAAGTCATCATACTCCTGTAGGCCGCTTCTTTTTTTTTTTGCTAGTGATGTTGATTTTCTATACATATAACTCTTAAATAAGTCATGGTAATTTCTCAAACTCACCTTCCCCCATTCTGTTCTGGTCAGAACACTTTCGCACTCTGAGCCATCCTGTGGCTTTAAACTGGCCAAATTTAGAGAACTGGAAGCCAGGATACCCCAGGGAAATTGCAGCCCACAGCAGTGTTTGGCTTTTAAGCTTGTTGGGTCAGTTTTGTTACGGATTATAGGTACAGGGTGCCACCCCATTGCAATGTCCATCTCTCCCAGGAATGCTCCCAGACATGCTTTGTCACCCCCGGGTCCCCTGGGAGGAGCAGGAGAAGCTCATTCCTCACTCAGTCCTCTCTCATTCCCTCCATGACAGTAACACAGCCACCACCAGGCCCCTGAAAATCAAAGCCAAAACTCACTTCCATTTTGCCTAATGTCAAATGACAGACCTCAACTTGTTGAGGTTGGGTTTTTTAGGTGCACATAAAATTTGCTTTAAACTTGAGGTAGATTAGGGGAAAAAACCTTCAGGAGAAAACACCCTCTCACGTAGGAGGCTGTGGAGATGGAGGTCACAAATCCCTCAGCAGCCCCCTCACACTGGCTACAGGAACTATCGCCCCTAATGCGTCATATTTTTCACTTGTCACAGAATCCAAACCAGGAAGGGTTCAGTGTATTGTCTAATCTGTATTCTTCTAATCCTTAATCAATGTTTGCACACTGTTCCTATAAACCCCTGCGCCCCCAAAGTATTGAAGTTTTAGCTAGTGTGAGGCTTTTTAGAGGAAGCAGTATTTTATTTGACCATTGATAAGGGCCAAATAAGGAAAGAGAAAAAGTACCACACAGAATATATACAAAAATAAAACAATCACATACTGGGGAACATAGGGGGTGGCTGATTCATTGGCAGACTAAGAATTAAAAACAGAAAGGAAGGTTCCAGAATGTACACAGAATGTTTTGTGCACACGTAATTGCTCTGTTATAATTTCGGCGCTGACCTATTAATATGTAGCAGCTCTCACCATTAACCACAGGGAAGAAGCGGGCTTCCCAAGTCTAAAAAGGCGCCCTTGCCGTGCCATTGTTCCCACAATGCCGTGACTCGGATTCGAACCGAGGTTGCTGCGGCCACAACGCAGAGTACTAACCACTATACGATCACGGCGAGCTACCGGGACGCCACACGAGATACGTGACCGAGTGTCGTCCTTCTTGTCTGGATGACCCGGGTTCCCGCCTTCCCGAACTTCTCCTCCGGCACTCCCGTTCGCCCAGGAAAAGAACGCAGGCGCCATGGACTCCCCAGCCGGGTTTCCGCTTGGTCTGCACGGACTTCAGGGGATATGCAAGTGCTTTGCAGGCTAAACAATTCCTGTGAGGCCCGTACTGAAGTGAAGCCCCAGGGTCTCCCGAACGGTGGCCCGAAGTCCCTCTAACGTTCTCCCTACGCACGCTGTCACGCCATCTGAACCGACTCTGGTTGGGACTGGAGCTGTCTCTTAAATTCCACAAGAAGGAAACTCAAGTTTCCTCACGCTCACAACTTCCTTGAGGAGCAGGGGAAGGGGAGCCCCGAGGGCAGCCTTCACCGTGGAGAAACCAGGGTGCCTGGCCCGCGGTCAAAGGAGGAACAAAGGTCGAGAACGCAGAGGAGACCAGTGCGCCTGCGTGGACGCGGAGCGCGGCTAGGTGGAAGATAGGCGGGAACAAACAATGACAAATCAATGACATTGCAAAGGGGCGGGGCTTTCAACAGAGAAGAGTTCAGGCGAGAAAGTCAAACTACAGGTCCCCAGTAGCTCGCCGTGATCGTATAGTGGTTAGTACTCTGCGTTGTGGCCGCAGCAACCTCGGTTCGAATCCGAGTCACGGCATTGTGAGGACAATGGCACGGCAGGGGCACTCCATTTTGCCGCACTCTCCCATTTTTCTCCTGAGTTCGTAATATTCTGGGAAATGGCCCCCAGTCCTCTTGTGACAGTTAGGAAGAATGATTACGCCAGCTCTGGCTAAATTGGACTTCCGAAAGATAGAGCCTTCAGTTTTCTCCGGGCCCAGGCGAGTTCTTGGAGACAAAGCGCAGAGCACTCGCCGGGCTGAAAGGTGCTGTCGTAGACTTATGTGCCGACTTCCACAGAAGCCCTGGGAGCGACTCCTAACCATGGGAAGACAAGGCTTCGCAGAGGACATGACCTTTGAGGTAGTTCTTAAAAGCAGAATGGGAATTTGTCAAGCGGCCAGGGTAATTTCGTGTGCAAAGGCTTGAAGGAAGACTTGAAAAAGAAAGATTGTAATTCCTCTTTATGAGTCTTCAGTCTTCTGAATAAGTCCCCACCACCACAACGCCCAAAGGCTCTGGCCTGACAGTAGGCGCTTCTCAAGGACCTGTTTACTGAACGAGTGCAAGCAATTAGGGGATGGGGAACGACACGAGGGAGGGCCAAGAGACGAGCAGGAAAAGGCAGGAGAGTTTCCTGCAGTCTGGGGGTGAGGGTGAGCGATGCAGGAGTGAAAGGATTCAATTTGTGTTTAGCAGGATCCCTCTGGCGACTCTGCAGAGGGTTGTTTGGAGTGGGTGACCCTGGCGAGACTGTTCACTCTAGATTCACTTCTCACAAACCAATGGCACGTCCTCAATTTAGCAAATAGCCATTGCCTACTGTGTACTCGGCCCGGTTCTAGGCGCCGTGGGGGCGGGAGCACTGATGGACAAGAAGAAAAACCGGAGCCGGTTCCGGCGGTCGCCCAAGGACACAACAGAGGTGGGCACCTGGCCCAGCGGGAGCATAGAGGGAGTCAGGGCTGTTGGGGGAGTATGAGAGGCTGAAAGGAAGTGGGTGTTGGGAAGACGGGGACCGGGAGGGTGAGATGCGTTCATTGAGTTTCTTCTACATGGCAATCCGGTTCTGGGGGCGTCTACACCGTCCGCAAAGGCAGCGTTGGGTCACTGCTGGAAGATCCAGCGGGGAGGGGAACACATGAAGAGCGCCCCCTGCAGGCTTGAGAACCCTGGAGTGTTCGCTGCAGGGGTCTCCAGGGCACAGGACATGCGCGACTCCAAGGGACAGTCTGAGCTGCAACCAGCCCCATTCCTGGATGCCAAAGCGGTCTCCCCAAACTCCCACTGCGCTCACAGGGAACGCACTTCATCATCACCACCGCCCATGTTTAACAACCCAAAACACAAGAACGAACCCAAGCTACTGGCGAGAGTGCAATGCGCCTGCGCGTTCTCAGACTTAGCGTCAGGCCGGAACCCCGCCCCATAGGTGGGCCATTTAATGACGCGTAGACTGGGAAGGCCTATGACTGCTGAAGAGGATAATCAGAGAGCCAGCCTGACAGGTCCCCGGTAGCTCGCCGTGATCGTATAGTGGTTAGTACTCTGCGTTGTGGCCGCAGCAACCTCGGTTCGAATCCGAGTCACGGCATTGTGGGAACAATGGCACGGCAAGGGGTACGCGTTTTGTTTTTCTCCTCCCAGTCCGTAACATTTTGTATAAATCCTAACTCAATTTCTTGAAACGAAAGACTGCTTCTCTCTCCCTTGAAAATTGACCCTCTCCCGCAAAGATAGGTGCCTCCCGTAATTCTCATTTAATGCTCCGAGTACAGCTGCAGATGAAACAGTTGAAATCCCTTTCCTCTCGAATATCGGTGTCTGTATCATTCCACACCAGCGAAACAGCGCACCCATGACCTTGGATTTTTTCCCCTTTTCATCTATTTTTTAAAATTAGGACGTTTATTTTTAAATCGAGAATACATGCACGGAAGTCTAGCGAGAAGTGTCTCCTTCTCATTCTTCACCCTATCCACAATTACTGACAGTTTCCAGTCATACCTATCCACGATTGTCCCCCTAAGCGACCGCCCCCCCCCACCCAAGTGATGGGATCTGAACAGAACGTGAGGCAATAGATTTGCATAAAGGGAGATTTGCACAAACTCACTTTATGGGGAAGAATTCGCCTACTCCAAAGCAAACTCCACCCATCTCCAGTCCTGTCTTTCTTCTCCCCAGGCCCTGACTCCACGCTAAGAAGGTGGGGCAAGAGTTTGCCTCGGTAAGATAGAGGAAAGGGATTCTTTACTCCCTGGGTAGAAGACCAGCCCTATTTTGGTTTCACATTGTGGAAGGGCAGGAAAGCATCTTGAATTTGGAGTAAGGTAGAGGAACTTGATTTGGCAATCCATTTGGAGACCCTCCACTCCCATCTCTCCCTTCTCTTATTGTCAGAATTCAACTTAAAAATCACAAACCATTAAAGTTAGAAAATTCAAGTTTGTTGAAGGCAGGGCTGAATCTTATACATGTTTGTGTTCCAAGCAGACAGGCTCTTCATTAACATTTGAACAGAGGTTTTCTATGGAATCCACAAAAGTGAAATGGCCAGGTTTTTGCTTTGTGGTTGCATCTTAAATGGTGTTCTTTTAACACAGAACATATCAAATAGAAATAGCATGTGCTTCCACTAAAAAGAAAAATGTGTTCTCCCACCCATTTTTCTAGTAACTTGTAGCCTTTTTAGGTTTTTCTTCCTTTCTTTCTTTTTTTTGTTTTTTTCCTTTTCTTATCCATGACAAGGACATGACCTGGAGAGATATTGCACTTTCCTCTTAACTCTACAGTAAGAAAAAAAAAAAAGTGAAAGTTGGTGGTAAAAGCAACTGACTTGGGGCTTCAGTGAAATCCTAGGGCCTAAGATGGTCTTTGGAGATGTGGCCACCCAGGCCTTATCTAAGGGCCCCCAAGCACATATTTCACCAGTTGTGCTTGATGAGGATATGAGCCCAATGAACCAGATCTTCTGATGTTTCGGGAGAAGCCAGCAGTCAGGAATTTTGCGTGAGAGCTTGCAAATTTTTAAATATTGGTAACTAATTCAATTACTTTTTTAACACTAAGTTGACAAAAACTATATAGATCAAACAAAATTTGTCCCAAATGAAGCTCGATTTCAATACCCAGAATCCCAAAGAACAAACTGCATATGTGAGAGTATTAGGATGTGGTTGTCCTATCAAGGCTATGGACATATATGAACCTAAGACAAGGGAGCAGACAAAAGGCAAAAGGGTGCAGAAGAAGGCAAAGTCGGCTGGGCATGGTGGCTCACACCTGTAATCACAGTACTTCTGTAATCCCAGGATTTTGGGAGGCCCAGTCAGGAGGATCGCTTGAGGCCAGGAGTTTGAGGTTGCAGTGAGCTGTGATCAGGCCACTGTACTCCAGCCTGGGTACAGAGTGAGATTCTGTCAAAAAAAAAAAAAAAAAAAAAAAAAAAGGAAGAAAAAGAAGGCAAAAAGGATCAAAGTTCAGGACAGAAGGGCAAACAAGAGATAAGACACTGCACTACCCAGTGAGAAAAGTGAGGGATAAGGACTAGGCATTGGGACATGCATGACTTTAGGAGGTTAAGGGAGGAGTGTGGCCTTAGAGGGAGGAGAAAACCAGGAGATTGTCATTTAAATGAAAGTTTGGGGGAGGTTAGCTGGGGAGGTCAGCAGACTTTGGTGCTACAAAAGACAGTGGAGGGGGAGAAAAAGACAAAATTATTGGATTTGACACTTAGAAGTCATTATTGACTTCTAAAACTTTCCATTTATACTTTGACCCAATAATTCTACTTTTTGACCCAATAATTCTACTTTTAAGATTCTCACCAAAGGAAATAATCCTAAACTAGGAAAAGTTATCTGCATAAAGATGCCCATTACAGTTATTTACAAAGAGGGAGATTGGAAACAGCCTAAGTGCTCAACAAATAAGACAATGTTGAACTAAACTAAGGGGTGTTCATTTGGTGATATATTAAATAAACATTTTTAGAGTAAAAAGTCAATTTTTAAATACCATTTCCAACTAAAAGGAGTAAGACTCCCTTAAAGAAATGACTGATTCTAGGTCTGCAGCAGGGGGTACAAGGTGAATCTGGAACATCTTGTGTAAGAAAGCAAGTAAGTGCTTAAAAATTGATGGGACCAAGTCAAAAGGACACAAGAGCCTCTTGAAAAGGCTCCCATTGGCCAAATTTGGGACAATTTCAGCATCAAAAACAATAATATAATAATGGTAATGGATTATATCATGTTGAATAAAAAAAGAAAAGACTTTTTCACTCCATGGTGATGTGAGGTATGGGGTAGGGAGGGAAGGAGAGCTGAGAAAGTTCTTTTTTACAGAAAAATGCCAGCTAATAAATGCAGAAGGAATAATAGAGAGTCACTATTTTGCAATTCCCAATGTAAGCATAGATGATCAATGGAGACTAAAACCAATGGGTAAAATTGCTGCTGGAAACAGATAGCTAAAAAGTTCTCAGGACATCACCCCATAGCTTACTTTAAATTGTAAAGTGTAAGGCGGGACGGGGTGACTCACGCCTGATCCTAGCACTCTGGGAGGCCGAGGCGAGTGGATCGCTCAAGGTCAGGAGTTCTAAACCAGCCTGAGCAAGAGCGAGACCTCGTCTCCCACTATAAATAGAAAGAAATTAATTGGCCAACTAAAAATATATAGAAAAAATTAGCTGGGTTTGGTGGTGCATGCCTGTAGTCCCAGCTACTCGGGAGATCTCTTGAGCCCAGGAGTTTGAGGTTGCTGTGAGCTAGGCTGATGCCACAGCACTCACTTTAGTCCGGGCAACAGAGTGAGACTCTGTCTCAAAAAAAAATTGTAAAATGTAGAGATCTGGTGGACTCCAACTTACCCAAGTCCTCCAGCCTAGCATCACCAATAAAGGAACAAATAAGCTTTATGGACCTACTGATGTGACACACTGTGAAGTCCGTAATGTCTCCTAGGTAGTGTTCTCTTCAGAAATGTTTAATCTGAATCTAATCATGAAGAAACTATGGAAGAATCCAGAATGCAGGACATTCTACATGGCAATTGGCCTGGACACTTCAAAATGATAAATGTCATGAAAAACAAACTACCAACAAAAGTGGGGGGGACTATTCAAAATTAAAATAGACTAAAGAAACTTAATAAACAAATGCAATGATTGAATCTAAAATCAGGAAAAAAACTATAAAAGACATTTTTAGGAAAAATGGAAAAGTCTAATGAGGACTGTATAATAGACGATATTATTACATAAATTTTAAATTGCCACCTAAGTATGATAATTATCTTGTGGCCCTATAGAAGAATTCCTTACTGTTAGAAAATGCCTGCTGAAGTATTTACAGCTGAAGTATCATGATATTTGCAATTTTCACTGAAAGAAAGGCAGGAAGGGAAGGGATAGAGCAAATAAGGCAAAATGTTAAAAAGTGGTGAATCTAGGTGAAGGATATACAGGTTTCCACTATACTTTCTTTGAACTTTCCATAGGTTTGAATTTTTTCCCAAAAAAAGTTGGAAAAAAATAAAGCCTATGTAACAAAAATGGGGAAATTATCATACAATGTTAAGTAAAAAATATAAGGATGTGAAATTGTTTGTAGACCACAATTATAGCTATACAAACTAAGAAGTAAGAGAAATTATCTTTATTCATTTCAACATTTGTTAAGCTGTTGTTTGGTGACAGGCTCTGCAATAGATGCTGGGAACACCCCTACTTCCCTACAGAATCCTGATTCTATGCTGAAAGGATTAACATGCAAGAATTTGGATCTAGAAAACTAACATCCAATTCTCAGAGGAGCCTTGCTGTGATGACCTCACTTCTGTATCCTTGGTTCCCATCAAACTGCCTGGCCCCCTTGAGGTGCTTAATACTGCCTCCTTCCAGGAGCAGCTCACACTCTGGTGAGGGAGGAAAGTAATTAACAGGTCATTTAAAATAAGAGTAAATGCATGGTGTACACAAGGAATTATAATTTTTTATCTTTTTTTTTTTTTTAATAGAGATAGGGTCTATCCTCCCTCTTCGGCCTGCCAAAGTTCTGGGGTTACAGGCGTGAGCCACCATGCCTGGCCCAGGAATAGCAATTTTTAAATTATCATTTAAACTCTACTTTCATGACATCCTCCCTTCTTCCCACCTAGCTTTATTCCTACTTTTCCCCACCATGAATATTCCCCTTCTGTATGGTATGCCGGTTCCCATCTCTGTGCCTTTGTCCAGCTCATGCTGACCTCCTGGCTTGGAATGACTTTTGCTTCACCTGCCCTACCTAGCTAAGATCTACTGCCTGCATGAAGAGTACAGATCTGATTGATTTCATTCCTGTGATCTGTCAGCTTCACTCCATACTTTTTGACCATGTGGCCTCTCATGTGACACCTTCCACTGTAAGCATTTTACAAGTTTCAAAAAGCATTTTACAAGTTTCATCTCCCTTAATCCTCACACAATGATCATCATGCCCTTTCCAGAGATAAGGAATCAGTGGCATTGGAGTACCATTCCCAAATATCTAGCTAGAGCCCACAACCACTGGGCTCCTAGCCAGCGATCTTCCCATGCCCTCACACTTGGTGATTGTGAAGACCCTCCCATTATGGATTAACTGGACTGTTCTTTTTGTGTTTATCACCTCTATGTTCAGCTTTGCATTGTTGGTCAATTTTTAAAACTACACATTTTAAAAATGTGCACATTGTTCTCTATTATCCTTCACAAAACCAGGCACCAATATCAGATTTATCAGTATCTCCTACAGTCCTGCTACCCAAAGTATGGTGGAGGGCCAGCAGCCCCTATCACCTGAGAGCCTGTCTGGGTCTAACCGCTAGGGAACAGGGCCTGTAAAAAGTGAAAAACTAAAAAGAACTAGAGAGTCTGGGACCCCACCCCAGCTAGACCTACAGAATCAGAACCTGCGATTTAACAAGATCCCCAGGAGATTCTTGTTCACATTAAAGTTTGAGAAGCACCGTACCGTATATAACACTCACTAACATTTGTGCCAAGCAGGAACTCAACAAATATTTTGAGACCTGTGGCCCTGGGAATCCTAGGAGATTCACAGTTTGGCCATCACATCCTCCTCTACTCTCCCATCTTTGAACTCCCTTCCCTTTGAGGCCTCATTCCTCTCTTTGCTCCCTCAAAAGGCAGGTAAGAGCCTGGGAATGCAGAGGCACTAAAGCAGGAGAGGGGAGGTGGTGAGGTGAGGCTGCTACCTTCCCAGCAGAGCCAAAAGTAAACGTTGGCCTTGGCTTCAGGGCTACAACATTTCTGGCGAGGGCTTGGCTTTATTTCTTAGACAAAAATGCCTAGCACTTGAGCATCCGAGCCTGGGGAGGATAAGGAGTTTGTGATAGACAGCACTGGAACTGTTTCTAGACTTGATTTATTGACTTGTCTGTTTCCATTCTGTCACTAATCTGATTGACAATGAAACCCGGGATGTGACTTGAAGGGATTTCTGCGTGTGTGCGTGCTGCCGTCAGAGCCGGGCGCGTCCGTGGGTGGGGGGTGTTTGCGCGAGAGCTGTTTGCGTATGAGGACAGCGTGTGTGAAAACGCCACGGGAGAAGTGGGTGTCTCCAGGGAGTTGTTTGTGTGTGATGTGAGATGTATTTGCATGGATTGGGAAGCAATGTAGGTTCGGGTATGTGCGGTGTACAGTTGGATGGGAGGAGGTAGGTGGGGTAACATGGGGATGGGGTGGGCTGTTACAGACACATCTTCTTATAGAACAGCCCCTTCTCTTGCCCTCCCTAGATTTTTCTCCTAGAATATTGTTCCCCGGTTTTGAGGCCTTGGAGGAGGGAGAGGAGAGGCGGAAGGCGCCCCAGACCCAGGAGTCTGGAAGCTACTCTCTCCGCGCCTCGCACGAGCCGAGAGATAGGGAACAGGAACAAATGCGGATGAGTGTGCGCCCCATAGGGGCACGCGTGGTGACACGTGGAGGATTCTCCCTCAGTCCAGGAGTCGCATTCCCTGCCTCGGGGTCTCCCACTTCACTTTGCTCGCGTCCACATGGGCTGGAAGCCCTCACCCCTTCTTCTCCTCCCGGGCGGGGGGAGGAAGACCCTGTTAGGGAGCGGAGCCCCGCCCCTCCCTTGTTACCGACGAGCCCCGCCCCCTCCCGCCGCCCGGCGGAGATCCGCCCCCGCTCCGCTCCCCGCCCCCGCCCCCCACCGGGCCGCTGCGCTCCCCTAGCTCAGTCTGGCGGGCCCCATGTTACTGAGCGGAGCTCCTCCGGCTGGCTCCCGCCCCGGGCCGCGGGCGCAAGGGAGTGCCGGGGGCGGCCCGGGGGGGTCCCGCCGGGGCACCGGGGGTGCGGGAGCCGGCCCAGGAGGAGGCGGCAGCGGTGGAGTAGCCAAGTGGCTCCGGGAGCACCTGGGCTTCCGCGGGGCGGGCGGCGGCGGAGGGGGCAGCAAGCCGACACCCCCGGAGCCCGACTACCGCGCCCCCGCGCCCTCCCCGGCAGCGCCCCCCGCGCCGCCCCCCGACATCCTGGCCGCCTACAGGCTGCAGCGGGAGCGCGACTTCGAAGACCCCTACTCTGGGGGGTCGTCCGGCTCCTCAGCCCTCGCCACCCCTGCCGCCCCGGGTCCCACGCCGCCCCCGCGCCACGGCTCGCCCCCCCACCGCCTTATTCGGGTCGAGACCCCTGGGCCCCCGGCGCCCCCTGCCGACGAGCGGATCTCCGGACCCCCGGCCAGTAGCGACAGGGTGAGTGCCGCGCCGGGCGGGGGTGGCCAGGAGGGGAGGTGATCAGGGGTCTGGAGATTGCGAGAGGGACAAAGGTGGCCTGGCTTTGGTGTCACGGCTACAGGCGGACACGAGCCCCTGACTCCAGGGCTGCGAGTCTTCACCCACCTTTGTTCAGATTCTCGACCAATCTGGGACAGGAGTCCCAAACTCTGCCCCTTATCCCCTGTTATGGCCTCAGGACTGATGACCCTCCGTCTCCCAGGTTCCGCTCTCCACTTCTCGGCCCCAGAGCCAGATCGGAGAGCCTTTTTCTGATGGGAATTGTGGCGCCCCCGGGGTCCTTCCCCCACCCCACTGGTTTATGGCCTTTCTGCCCTTCAGGGAGCTGCGCTCACTGCCCTTTGATCTCTGACCCTTCCCCCAGGCCAGAGCCAGCACAAAGCTCTCCCTGCTGCTGCTGCTCTCCTCCTCCCCTTCCTCTTTCTCCTTCTCCTCCACCTCCTCTGGGAGCCCAAGCATCCTTTCAGGCGCCGAAGCCACAGAAAGGAGGTGAAGGCTGGAGTTCCTCCCTGTGAACACCGCAAGAGCTGGCCTTTGCCCTGCCCAGGGGGGCTGGAGCGGGATGGGCTGTTGTTCTCAGGAGGCCAGGACAGGCAGCGGGCAGCTCTTGCTGAGGATGCCGACCACCAGGGTCCAGGCTCACTCCTCACTCCTTATCTTGTTCCCCAGGTGTGAGGACAATCAGTGCTCAGGACTTGTTGCCCAGATGGGGCTAAGCGACAGCCCATTCCACCTCTCCCCTTGGTGTCTTCCTCCCCAGTTCCATTCCGAGGGCACCTAGAGCCTCTCCTGGGTCCGCAGGCACTGGGATAAGGAGGCGAGCAGGGCATTGACTGTGTACAGGACATCCTCCCTGCTTCAGCACCCCCGCCTCCAGTCAGCCTTATCCCTCTCTGGCAGAGTGACAGCTGAAAGCCATCCCTAGGCCCCCATAGCCCTATATTCTATGATGACGATTCTGTGGGCCACTCTGACTCTGTTGTCCTTCTTCACTCACCCCTGGGAGCTCAACTCTAAGGCTTACTCCCCTCTCCTCAGCAGATGAGAACATTTCTGTTTGACTGGAGAGCAAAGTTGCTGTCCGAATCTGTTGTCTGCAGGTTCGCGGCTTTTAGCTGAGAGAGCTTGCCATTTTGCCTGATTTCCTGGATAAGAGAGATGTGTCAGGGTCAGAGCAGAAGCCTCAGGAATGTGAATTATTATCCCCTAGTTACTGCCATGGGGCATGGCTGCCCGTCCTGGGCCAGGATCCTTAGGCTGCAGAGGAAGGTTCAAGGGCACCTCTCCTAGATTGTGCTCTTCTGCTTCCTAACTGTCCCCTGCTATTGTGTGATATGATGGAGGTGGTGGCAGTGAGGCGGAGGGGAGTGCTCAGCCTGGTTCTCACCACTGACCAGCTAGTCTCCTCCTCTCTGACCACTGCCTGTTTGGCACAGGCAATATAAGCCTAGGCTGTCCTTGGCCCTTCTCCTCTGGTGCAGTGGCTTGAAATGACCTCAAAGGCTGCCCACCAAGCTGTGGGCTGCTCCAGGACAAGGACCATGTCTTCCTCCTGTCTGTGTTTCCCAAGTGCCTGACACAATGCTTGACATAAAGAGGGGTGCATAAATACGTCCTCAGTGGTAACTGTCCACTACCAGGGTGGCCCGAGGGTCAGGAACTTGCCTAGCCACAGCTCCCCTTAAACGTCTCCCCAGAGACCTCCCCGCCACCCCAGGGAAGGGGCTCCACTCACAGAGCCATGCAGCGACTCACAGCCTCTTCTTGCCGAGGGATCCATGCCTCAGCTTGGGTCAGCTCTGTGATCTGTACGCTGTTCAGACTTGGGGGGCCAAGAGATCTCTGACTCCTCTGTCAGCTACAGGAATGAAATACAGCAGGCTCTCCCAGCAGTCACACAATCTGTGATTTCTTTAATGGGTGTGATGAGGAGGACCCTGGATGCCATGTGAGCTGGCACAGGGGCTCACTGTCCCAGGGGCAGGGACACCGTCTCTGTGGGTCCTGACCTGGAGCCTCCCACAGTTCAGAGAGAGCATCTCCCCACCCCAGGTTTGGAGTCCGTCTTCCCCTAGGAAGTGCCCAGACAAGGTGCCCGAACCCCTTACTCTAAACCCAAGTGTCTGGGTAGCCCTCAGGTCTACTGAGTGACACATGCCTGCACAGCTCATAGAGAGATGCTGCCCCTGGATGGTGAGCTGGCCCTGCTGAGCTGGTGTTTC
Source organism: Lepilemur ruficaudatus (assembly GCA_963574885.1). NCBI lineage: Eukaryota > Metazoa > Chordata > Mammalia > Primates > Lepilemuridae > Lepilemur > Lepilemur ruficaudatus. The sequence continues at coordinate 44,301 of CAUYRT010005224.1, read as the reverse complement.
TGCACTGTGTGGCTGCTTTCCCCCTATTCTCTGTTCCTGCTTCTCTCAGCTCTGCAGGGCCCCTTGGCTTGTTGCTTTGAGGTCTCGTTCTGAGGAGGAGGACTGGGGACAGGGATGTGCCTTGGGCTGACCTAACTTCTCTCCTTTCCTGGAGTCCAGTGGCTGGTGCTGGGGTGGGGTGGTCAGAACCCTGTGAAAAGGGCTGGGTTATGAGATTTGATGAAAGGGTGGAGGGATTGCGGAGGAACCCAGTGAGTATGGAGCAGGAGAGAATGGGGACCTGGACCGCACCCTGAGAGGCCCAGCAGGCTCAGGACCATTAGCCTTCTCCCCATGTAGGGTTCTGGCTGCCAGCCACCCTCAGACCCACTGCTGCAGTTGGCAGGGGTGCAAGGGTGGCCATCTGGGCAGGCCTGGCAGGGCAGGTTGTGGGAGCAGCAGGAGTCGTGCCCTGCAACGGGCAGGCAGAGGGCTTGCCATCTGGCCGCAGGAAAAGCTCCCTTGTGGTACTCTACCCTTGTTTGGCCTCCAGGCCACTCTCTGGGAGAGGGACTAGAGAGCTGGGCCTTCCCTTGCTCCCTTTTCTCAGACCCTCAACAGGAAAAATCTGGTCTAATTAGGGAAGGGGATGGATATAGGAACGGGAGCTCTGAGCTGCCTGTGACCATCTGCACAGTTTGTCCTTTGCCTCTATCATGCCAAGATGTGTGTGTGTGTGTGTGTGTGTGTGAGAGAGAGAGAGAGAAAGAGAGAGAGAGAGAGAGAGAGAGAGGTGTGACATGGACAATAAGATGGGCAGGTACCCTGTATTGTAACCAGAACTCTTCTTAGCTTGTGGAGGGGTTCCTGGGGTTCAAGAACCTCTAGAAATTGTGTGCAGAGATTTCCCATTTTTCTGGGGAAAGGCTCACAGCTCTCAGATTCTAATAAGTGTTCCCAGCTCCCTTGTGGTACTCTACCCTTGTAAGGGTTAAGAACTTTTCAAAGTAGATGTACCTCTGCTGGGCATGGCGGCATGCACCTGTAGTACCAGTTACTTGGGTGGCTGAGGCAGGAGGATCACCTGAGCCCTGGAGTCTGAGACTGCAGTGAGCTATGGTCATACCACTGCACTTCAGCCTGGGCAACAGAGTGAGATCCCGTCTCCAAAAAAAAAAAAAAATAGTAGGTGTACCTCACAGATGATATCTACCTGGACTTGGATCCTCCAGGCCCTAATTTGGAAAGGAGTGAACAGATAGGGTGTTTGAGGTTGAACAAGACATTCCTGCCCTGAGATTAGGAGGGTGCATAGGGGCTGCCAACGTAGGACCATCCCCTAGCCAGTGTTCACTGAGTGTTTATGTGTCGTTAGGTGACACGGCTTAGGCACTGAAAGGGTCCGGGCACCTGGAAGACCTGGTCCTTGCCTTTTTTAGTTTGTGTACTTGTTTACTTTAATGTTTGTCCTTATGACTTCCACAGAGTCTGGGGTGTGATCTGCTTATCTTGCATGTGTTCCCTGATGGAGATTAGGGAGGAGGAAAGTCCTGGAGAAGCAGGGGAGGGATATAGGTGAAGGGGCTTTTGTGGACTGGTTAGACCTCTTAACTCTCTGGCCTGAGCTGGCCATCTCTGCCATCATTGGCGCTTGGAGGATGGCTAAGGCCCGCAGCTCCAAGGTGTGGCAGGCTTGTCCACTCTACCCAGTGCCGTTGCCGCACGCTGTGGCACTCACTCTGTCTGGAAGACATCTGTGCTTGTTGGCTTGGCCAGTGAGTGACTCAGTGACACCTCAGCCCTGGCACTGTGCCGGTGGGCAGCCAGGAACAGCTGGGACCCTGAAGACCATGGAGGGAGGAGCTGGCTAGACTGAGCAAGCCCTGGCTGGGGCCCAGGACTGAAGGGGAGCCGGCTGCCCACTCCATTGCCCTCACCATGAGCCAGTATGATTATTATGTGAGAGCAAAGGTGGAGCCCAGATCCTGCATGCAGTGGACCCATGGTGCCCCCAGAGCCTGGTGCTCTAGCCTTGGGGCTTCACAGCACCACAAGGCACTTCACTCTCTTGGAACTTATTTTGTGTCCGTCCCTGTGAGCTCCTGAAGGACACAGAAATATGGGGTTTTTGGTCTTTAATAATACAATAGCTGACATTTACTGAGCACCTACCTTGTGCCTGGTACCATTTTTAAGCAGCTGACATGTATTAGAACAGTTGATCCTTACAACAACCCTATGAGGAAGATTCTGTTACCCAGGTTATAAATGGGGAAACCGAGGCAGAGGAATGTTGAGTCATGCTTTCACGGTTCCTCAGCTAGTGAGTAGTGGAGCCAAGTCACAGCCAAGCCCCTGACTCTAGGCTTGCTGCTGGTGTGCATGATGCCTAGGACCTCAGCACCTACCAGGTGCCTGACAGAGACGAGGTGTTCATTTGCTAGGAACAAGAGGAGGGCGACTCTTAGGGAAGGAATGAGGGGCCTGTTCTGTGCTGAGTTCACCACATGGCTGGGGACCACCATTTGCCACCCAATCCTGAGGTGGCCCCAGACATACCCAAGGGTCTTTTGAGGGTTGGTAGGATCAGTTGCATATCTGTGATGTTTGACTGTTTTATAAACAGTTTGTTTTTTATAAAAACATTTATAAACACATAAAACATATAATGTTTTTATAAAAACATAAAAAAACATAAATCCCTCAAATTATAAAAACATATAAATTGCTCTTATAATTAGAAAAGGTAAATAAATATATTTCTTGGGAAGGATTTTCCCAGGCAGATAAAATAGGAGAAGGGCATTCCGATAAGCAGGAACAGTGGGTACAAAAGCTTGTTCTTGGGGAAGATAAGTAGTGTACCGTTTCCCAAACTGTGACAAGTTAACAGGTGTTCAGTGACAAAGGGTTTCCATGGCTAAATACTTTGGGGAATTACTGAATTAAACAAAATTAGATTTCTTTGCCACAGGACTTTTCAGATTTAAAGTATATTTTAAATCTACAAGTGGAGGAGAGAAGATGCCACATTTTCCAAACTTTTGGAGAATCTGATAACGCACTGAGAGTCAGGAGACCTGGGTCCCAGTCTCATCTCTGTTGCTGACAAGCTGCATACCCTGGCAAAGCACCTAAACTCTGGGGCCTCAGTAGCTGAACATAAAAGATTATCCTTAGAGCTGACATTTATTGAGCACTGACTCCATGCCAGCCTCTGGGCTAAAAACTTTTAGAAATTCATTTTCCTTCTCCCAATCCTATGAAATAGGTACTAGTACCATCCTCATTCTACAGATAAAAAAGACTGAGGTTTCCAGACATTAAATGTAAACTAAAGAAGCAGAGGAAAGGGGGCGTGGTAGGCATGGGGACCTTGCAGAGCCAGCATCCTGTAACGTGTGCCCCTTGCTCCTCCTGGGCTTGCACCCCTTGGAGCCCACGCTGGGGTGAGAAACGTGTTGCATGGCCCAGCTGCAGAGTGGAACACAAACCAGATGGTGGGCCTGCGAGCTACCTCCAGAGAGGCGTGGGCAGGAAGGAGATTCAAAGTAGGACAGCTGCTCTGGGAGGGGCACTGCCCAATTGGAACACACACAATCGCAGCATCCTGGGGGCACCCTGTTGGATGTCAGGAGGGAAGGGAACAGAGGACCCTCTGGGTAGCAGCCACTTTACCTGCTAGTTTGGAAATGTTTCAGCCTTTCAACAGCATTCTGGCTGTATGTCTAAAATATCAGCCTTGGTTTTAGGTACTTTCTCCAAAGGCCTTTTGTGGACAATCCCTTGTGCCAAAGGCTTTGATCCCTATTCAAATGTAGAGTCTGCTGAGAGCCTGATCCTGCAGCCACTAGTGGTCAGTCAGAGGTCAGGGTGAATGGGGATCTGAAAGTTGATGTCACTCCAGAGGATAGAGTCTGGGGAGGAGGCCTTTGGAGCATCCAGTAAATGTGCATAGAGCACCTACTGTGTGCCAGGCCCTGTGATGGATGCAGGATATTGCAGTGAGCACCACAGAGTGGGGCAAAGGGACCATAAGCAAAATAATAAATGGTGCTAGCCTAGAAGGGCAGCTTCCCCCACTGAGTAGTTTTTCTTCACAGGACCTAGAAGCCACTGGGAAAGGAGGCCTGGGCTCTGCCTGAGATCTTTTGTACCCAGGGTGGACACCCATCCTGCCAGCCTTCCCAGCTGCTGCTTCTGACTCCCAGTCCTGTGGGCGGCTCATCTGGGCACCGCAGCCCAGGGCGCTGGGCCTGGGCTTCCTGGAACAGGGTGTGGAGCCAGGAATGGAACAGAGGAGCCATTGAGCTGCCCGCAGAGTTGCCACCTGGGCGCCCACGGGCATTGCAGGCTGGGGCTCAGAAGCCCACGCCAGCCTGGGAGGGGTCATGGCTCCAGGCATGGGCCCAGGACTCTGGTGGGAAGGGTACTGTGTGCAGTTCTGACCAGGCTTGGTGAGGGAGGTCCTGAGGTGGGGGAGGGGCATTGGGGACACCTCTGCTCACCAAGCAGCTTCTTGGGGACAGAGCTTCACTTGGAAAGACTCACTCCCCCAATATGACCCCACCCAACCCAAATTCGTGCTTCCTCTCTCTTCTGAATGAACAGGAAAATGTGCTTCCTTTGTCCATTCTTCCTGTTTTATATGAATGGATTTAACAAATATTTACTGAGAGCTTTCAGGAATTTATCAGTAAACATGGTTCCTGCCCTCAGGAAGCTCACAGTCTGCAGGAAGACAGAATAAAACAAATATTTACCATACAGCATAATGATGGCCCAGCATAGAGGCACCTAACAGACCTGGGGGAAGTATGCAAAAGCTTTCTAAAGAAATACAGTAATCAATAAGAGGTAACCAGTCCAGGAGGAACAGGAAAGCCTTTGAGGTAAGAAAGAGCATAGAGCTTTCAGGTAATAAAGTGGTCCAAGGTGGGTAGAGAGAAACCAAAGAGGAAAGTGGAATCTTTTAGATGTCTTTAATTTCAGACTTTTTCTTAAAGCACTGGAGAGTCATTGTAAGATTTAAGGATAATGTATCCATTGATTCAGACACTGTCAAGTAGCTGCCACATGTGAGTGTGAGGCTGGGCGCTGACTGTCAGAATCACCAGCAGTGGGCTGGCTACAGAGCCCCCTTGGTCAAGGGTGGGGCCATGGGTGCCGGTTGGCTGGGAGGAAGCAGCTTGAGTAGGGTAGGGGTGAGTGGATTTCTTTTCTCTGCTTCCTGGAGGAAGGAGGACTAGGTGTGGAGGGCTCCCAGGAGTGATAGGGGATGATCTAGTAGAGAGAGACATTTTTCTAGTGCCTACTGTATGCCAGGTGCTTCTTGGAGCTGGAGAGACAAAAATGACACAGCTCCAGGCTAGTGGGTGCCTGGCAGTGGTGATGGGATGATCTGAGGTGGTCATCCCACTAGCAGGCAGAGGTGCAAGGGAGCTGAAGGAGCTGAGGCTTGCCTGGGACAAGGGAACATGCAGAAGGGCTCTTTGAGGTGGGGAGGTTGCTTTCTCCATGTCTGCCTTCTTAACAGTCCCCATTCCCAGATCCTCTAACCCAGGGCAGGGCAGTCCCCCCAACCCCTGCCTCCCAGCCCAGCTGACTCTAGCCTGGCTCAAACCAAAGCCTGGCCTGAGATTTAGAGAAAGGTGAGGGTGGCCTCTCCCCATGCCTCAGGCCCCAAAGCCACTCCTGTCATCACCTGTCAACACAGTTGTGCAGTGTCCCCAGGGTGCTGGCAGTCTTGGGTGGGCTGGGCTCTGTCTCTACCTCAGCTAGCCCCCCCAGGAGAAGCCCATGCCCAGCTTGGAGAAAGGCTCTATTATCCTCAGCTGCGCCCCACCCTGAGCACCTTGGGTGCCTCTGCAGGGTGTGTGGTTTGCAGTTTGCTCTGCATAGAGTGGCAGCAGGAACAGAGGAGTAGCCGTGAGCCACTGTGTGGGAGGAAGAGGCAGCATGGGGAGTGGAGGGCCAAGGTGAGGCCTTTCCTGTCCCTGTCCTCCAGCAGCCAGTGGATTTCAGCAGAGCCTCCGGGCTGCCCCCAAGGCCTGACTCCAGCATTTTCTCTCTCAGAACAGCCAGGATGCCCTCTGGCGGCAGGTTGGCAGTCTTTTGCACAAAGGCCATGGGTTCCAATCCTGACTCCTCCACTTATGCAGAATGGTCTTGGGCATATTGTTCCCTAACTGCACTGAGCCTCCAATTCCTTAAAATGGGGGTAATAATACCCACATGACAGGGATGTTGTGAGGATCAGTCAGTGAACTGTGAAAAAGTGAATACTCAGCCTTTCCTTCCTTATGGTGAGCAACTACTATTTGTTCAGCATCTAGAAGTGCCCTGGTGGGCACAGACCATGCTTATCTCTGAGTTGCTTCCCTGTTCCCTGCTTGTTCTTTGAACTCTTCCAACACCTTTGTAACCAGTTCTTTGAATTAATTCCCTCTCTTGAACCCCCTGGTTAGGCTCTTATCCTGCTTGGACCTTGACTGAGGCAGGCACTAAGGCCCAATAGCTTCATTCTGGCCTTTGGCCTAGGAGACAACCCAGAGGCACGAAATTAGCAGAAAAGAAAGATACCACTTGGTTGGTGGCCTAGTAGGAGAACCCTGCAAAGGAAGAGCCAGGGTTTCTCCCCATCCAAGCTCAGAGCCTGCCCTTGGGTACCTAGGCTCCGGGTCTAAGGCAGCCTACCCAGGACTCTTGCTCCCCTGGCAGAGCATCTGGGAAGAAGCAGAGCTGCCTTTCAGCTGTCTGAAGCCCACTTTCTTCACTCCCACAGTTGGCAATCCTGGAAGACTATGCGGACCCATTTGATGTTCAGGAGTCTGGTGAAGGCTCAGCAGGAGCTTCAGGAGTCCCAGAGAAGGTCTCTGAAAATGATGGCTACATGGAGCCCTATGAGGCTCAAAAGATGATGGCTGGTGAGTGAGGGGCAGGGGCTTCTGGGCTGTGCAGAACAGGCCTGGGGACCCACAAGTCTGAGGACTGATTCCTTGGTCCCTAGAAAATATAAAGTCTTTGCCAGGTCTTTGGGGAGGATGGTCACTGTCTTCAAGATAGTCATTTTGGAGAAGAAGCTGTGACTTATGAGCCCTGTGGTACTGGAAGCCATGTGACCAAAGGTCAGATAGAAGCCTTTGAGATAGGAAGGGCAAGATAGTGAGGGTTGGGGGTCAAGGATCCCCAAAAGAGAATCACTTGCTTTGGGGAAGGTGATGAGTTTGAAATGACAGGATGTCAAAGTGAAACATCTCTATGGCAATTGGGAAAGCATGACTAAAACTATAGATGCAGTGGGTGCCATGAGGCTGGACAAGTAGTTCAAGAAGTTAGATAGGGAGAGATGAATACACCTGTCCCTGGGGAACAGAGGCCAACAGAAGGTCCAGGGAATAAGACCAAGTCGTGATCAAATGGGAGGACGGGGTGGGTCAGTCTAAGCCAAGAATCCAAGGCAGGACTAGAGGAAGTTTGTTCAGGGGCAAATAATGTTAGTGCTGGGTGTACATGGGAGCTAAGATGAGAGAGACCAAGAGGGGCAGTGAAGTGCTTTGAAGGCTGGAATGAAGTGTTTGGACTTGCTCCAAAAAGGGGAGTGAAGCCATTATGAATTCTTGAGCAATAAAGGAATAGGAAGAGTATGGCATTTTAAGAGGATTACTGAGGCTCTGGTGTGCAGAATGGACTGGAAGAACTGGGCATCAGAAAGTTAGCAGGCTGTTGTAAAAATTATTGGGGTTTTCAGGGGCCAATAATTAACCTCTCTTTCTTCCTCTCCCAAGCTTGGAAATAATTGAGAAATAAGATTAAGGAAACAGACTGATGGAGATTAAAATGTCAGCTTTATTACTGATAAAGTTGATTGGAGAACATTACTTAGCTATGTCACCACAATGGGCTTTTTAATACTTCATCACAGAATTAAACTTGCCCACTCAGGCTTGGGCAATACAGGACAGCTGTAGGCCGTTGCACAGGGGCAGGCCATTCACTGCACAGAGGAGAAAGAGCCAGAATGTTCTCTCTCTGCAAGAAGGCAGATCTGAGAAGGAGAGTGAGTATTCACTGGCCAATCAGATAAGCTATTCTTCTTCCTTGGGAGAGGTGGCCAGGGAGACAGAGAGTGGTCAGGGTGATATCCCAGAAGTATTATTCCATGGAGCCCATAGAAACGTGAGCCTGAGGAATGGAGGTTCACCCCAGCAGTAATCTAGATATGGAGAGACGTGGTGAAAGTCATCAGGTCTTGGCAGTGAATAGATGGGATTTGTAGAAGGAAGGAGGGCCAGGTTCAAGGACAACAGTGTAGTAGACAGAAATGGAGAAAGTGAGAGGCTGACTACCATTTTTAGGTGGGAGGGGTGTGAACCCTCAGGAGGTCCATGAGTGCCCTGGAATTGTACGTGAAAGCTTAAGTGCACGTTTTCCTGGGGAGCAGCACTATAGCTTTTATCAGATTTTCATTGGGGTCAATGATGCCAAACAGAAGATCACTAGCTTTGGAGAAGGTGATTAGCTTAAAACAACGGACTGTCAAAGTGAAAAATCTTTATGGTAATGAAAACACAAGACTGGAAATACAGATGTAATGGGTACCATGAGGCCGGGAAAGTAGTTCCAAGAGTTAGGGTAGGGAGAGATGAATAAGACCTGGCCTTGGGGAACAGAGGCCAAGAGAGGATCCAGGAAAAGAAACCAAATCAGGGATCAGAGAGGACAGTCCATGAAAATGACTAGCAGTGTCTGAGTGGCAAAGAAGAATTTTATGATTGTGAAATGATATCACTTGAGACACAGGGAAATAAATGGAGTTTGGCAACAAGGAGGAGATGAACAGGGGAAGACCATGCCTCCATTTCCTAAACACGTAAACTTCGGCTACCTGTCCCTTTTTGGCCATTGTGGGATCCTTTTCCTGTCTTTCACTCCCTTGCCTCCACTGACTCCCATGCTTTTGGACACCTAGAAGTGTTTGGAGGGTGAGGGGCCCAGGCTGTGTGGCTGCTGAGTTCTCTGTAGAGCCAAGGCATCTCCTCTGAAGGAAGCCTGGCTCGTTGCTGAGTAGTGCTGCTGGAGGAGAGGAGCCAGATGGCCAGGGCTGCGCTCACTCCTCTCCCCTCCCTCTTGCCCCATCAGAGATCCGGGGCTCCAAAGAGACAGCAGCCCAGCCCTTGCCTCTGTACGACACACCCTATGAGCCAGAGGAGGAGGGTGCCACCCCAGAGGGTGAGGGGGCCTCCTGGCCCCGGGAGTCCCGCCTGCCGGAAGATGATGAGAGGCCCCCTGAGGAGTATGACCAGCCCTGGGAGTGGAAGAAGGAGCGCATTTCCAAAGCCTTTGCAGGTGAGTCCTGGTGGAGAGGGCAGGTCCACTGGGGCCTCTGAGCAGCCTTCCAGGCTCAGGAGAAGGGACGGAGTGGACCCCAGGAACCCAGGGAGGCCCAGGAGTGAAGTGTAGTTGAGCGTGGGGAGGTGGGCAGTGTGGACACAGTGCTGTATGCAGAGTCAGAAATGGGCACAGGAGAAGGACAAAGGCATTTCTCTGCATTGACCACCTCTCGGAGGCCAAGAGGCTTGGGCTACTTCTGTCTTTTGGAGGGCTGGGTATGTTTAAAAATAAAGAATTCCAAAACAAAAGTATAAAACTTGTGGCGTATGTTAAACACTTACATTTAACACTTGAAACAATGAAAACAGCTGTGTGTGTAACCTGAATTCTCAAGCTATGTCTCCCAGTGGTGGACCCTGCCAGACCAGGGGTGTCTTGCCCCAGGGGGATTTCTGAGGAGCAGAGAGAGGCTGTGAGAAATCCCCTGATTGCTGACTGAGGATCAGGTTTTCCTATTCCAGCCACACCACTGTCCATCCCAAGCCCAAGTCCACCATGGAAAAGTGCATGTTGGTGGTCTGAGGTGGGTGGGGCAAGAGCCTGCAGTGGGCAGGGGGCTTTCCCTCCTGGATCCCAGATTCAGTGAGAACATAAAGAGCTTAAACGCCATTAGACTTCACTCCTGCTCCCAGGGGCCCTTCACCCCTCCTCAGGAATGGGGCGCATCCTGCTGCTGGAGCCAATCCTCCCCACCCTGACAGCCAGACTGGGAAGCTGCGGGTTTCTGGTTCGCTTCCTGTAAAGCACACACCGCTGAGGATGGGCCGTTTATCTCCAGAAGTCTCCTTGGAGAATCGATACTGTTTGGATTGCTTAATGGGAAAATCTATGCTCGTCATTAGGAAACCTTGTTAGCAGTCCTGCAGCCGCTGGTGGCGTCACTCTTCTCAGGATGGGGGGCAGCTAAATTTCAAGAAAGCATCTGCTCCCCATGTCTGCATATTCCTGACAACCTGAGGCTGGGCTGTCCCACTCAGCTACCCACTAGTTCCCAGGCTGTGGGGAAGAGGAGAAAGGGAGACAGGCTGGGGGTGCCAGGAAGCTGTGGGAACCTGGGTGTGGTGCGGGGAGGCGTGGGAAGCTCCTACTCCCGCTTTTCCTCTGTTCCTGGTGGCTTTGGGCCCTGGAGTCTTGTGAGAGGTCACATGAAGGGGACCCACGGGGCTGGCAGAGCAAGACCCTGCATCCTGCTGCTTGCCCCCCGAGCCCCCCACCCTTTGGCCAGGCCAGCCTGGTGTGGTCCGTGTTGGCTCTGCCCAGCCCTCTGAGAGTCTTGCTCCTTTCCCCTGCCTCTGCCCCCTCCTTTCTAGGCTGTCCTGTGTCCTGGCTCTGGGTTTTAGTGTCTCAACCTTTGCCTCTTTCTGTCTCTGTCTCTGTCACTGTCTGTCTCTCTCCTCCTACTACTGGCTCCAGTTGACATTAAGGTCATCAAAGACCTACCTTGGCCTCCGCCCGTGGGACAGCTGGACAGCAGCCCCTCCCTGCCTGATGGGGACAGGGACATCTCCGGTCCAGCCTCACCCCTCCCTGAGCCCAGCCTGGAGGACAGCAGCGGTGGGTTCTGTGGGGACTTCTGGCCATGGTGACATGTCCTCTCACCCCCAGGCCCTGTGGGCTTGGGTTGGAGGAGTTGAGAGGTGGGGCAGGGTTTGAAGACCCCAGGAAGAATCCCTCTCATCCTGGAGGAAGAAGGAAGAAACAAAATGCACATTCCTCCCTTCCCCAAAACTGTGGGGGAGGTGTCTGCTAAGAGAGGCCCCTTCCTAATATGCTTCTCAGCATACCACAAAGATCCACTATATTATTTTTATTTTTATTTTTATTTTTTTCTGTTTCAAAAGTAAAGGAAGGAAAGATCCACTATTTTAAATTCACTTCTTTGGGAAAGCTTTGCCTTGCTGGATCCTTCAGCAAGGAGAATTCTCATGCAGGGGGTGGCGCTAGTGCAGGAAGTGTTAATTTAGGGTAAAGGAGCTGATCTGACCTTGCATCTGGTGACTGGAAAACAATAAGGGCTTGAAAGTGCTGCAAGGAGAAAAAAGAGCCCAAATGGGGAGAAAGAAAGCACTGAATTCTTTCTCTACATTCAGTTTTGCCCAGAATGGGCACCCAAGGGTGTGGGTGCACAGGTGTGAGCACCTGTTTGTGCATTTGTGCCTGAGTGTTGCAGGTATTTTGTAAATACAGGAGGAAGGAGGGTGTCTGTCACCTGTGCATGTGTGCCTGTGGCCATGTGACCCACTGAGGTTCAGTACGCCCGTGTGTAGGCTGAGCTGTCAGGCTGCCCTGGCTTCCGCTGGGCTTCTGTGGGTGGGGGAGGGGAGCCAGTGGGCAGCGACCTTGGGTGCAGGGGGAGGGGCGGGCTGGTGGCTGGCGGCTTTGGGCAGGATTAGCCTGTCAAGATGGCACCAAGGGGAATCAGATAATTGTTCTCAGATCGATAAGTCACTTCTACAGAATGGCTTGGCAGGGTGATTTGGAGAACAGTAATGAACTCTGAGGAGGAGAAAGAAACAATATTATCAGCACTGAAGCCACCCTGAGGGGGATGGAATAGGGGAAGGCAGTCAGCTGCTCTAGAGGGAGAAGCTTAAGTGGTTTCTCATGTTGTTCCTCTCTCCTCCTCCCCCAGGGTGGGGACTGGGAGGCCTGTGTGGCATAGGAGGCTGAGCCCCACCCCCACCAGGGAACAGACCCAAGGTTATGTCCCCAGAGCCAGTCAGGCTTATGAGCATGGGCTGCCCCCCAAGAACATTCCTTTAACCCTTTTGGGGGCTGGAGGAGATATGGGTGGGCACCAGCTGTTCAATAGAGCTGTACCTCTAGGGTCCTCAGAGTCCCTGATTGGTATGTTCCCCACAGCCCAGTTTGAAGGATCCGAGAAGAGCTGCCTGTCACCTGGCCGGGAGGAGAAGGAGCGGCTACCTCCCAGACTCTCTGCAGGGAACCCTAAGTCAGCCAAGCCCCTAAGCACGGAGCCCAGCAGCCCCCTGGGGGAGTGGACAGATCCAGCACTGCCTCTGGAAAACCAGGTGTGAGTGTCTGTGTCCACCTGGGGACTCCCTCCCCTCCCCTCCCCTCCCCTCTCCGCACTGGCTTCCCTGCAAGGGACACCCAGAAAGGGTGGGCCCAGACAGTGAGGGACCCAGCAGAGATGCCCCCCCTTCCTCTCTCTCATCCTCAGCTGGTATCACGGGGCCATCAGCCGAACAGACGCCGAGAACCTGCTTCGGCTGTGCAAAGAGGCCAGCTACCTGGTGCGCAACAGCGAGACCAGCAAGAATGACTTCTCCCTCTCTCTCAAGTGAGTGCAGAGGGCTGTGGGTGGGGGCCCAACCAGCAGGACAGGAGTCCCCTCCAGTATTCCCCTGATGCTCAGCCAAGCCGGAAGGTCCCCATCCCCTGTGAACACTCTCCAGGCACTAGATCCTGAGATATCTGAGACTCAGCCCCTGCTCTCAAGGAGCTCAGAGTCCACTGGGGGAAATAAGAGTTGAGCTAGGGCATCCAGCTCAGAAGGGTTCTGTTCTACTAGCTGTGTGGTCTGGGCCCCCCCTAACCTCTCTGGGCCTCAGTTTCCTTACCAATAAAATGGGGGAATAATAACACAGGGAAGGATTAAATAAAATAATGTATAGGAAGCACTTGGCACAGTGCTGAGTGCTCAATAAATTATCACAATCATTATGAATGGAAGTCCAAGATGTTCTAGAAGCACAAGCAAGGAGATAGGAACTTTGCCTGAGGGAGTCTACTGGGTGAGATGCCAGGCTGGGTCCTGGGAGGGGGCAGGGCAGTGGATGGATGCAAGCTATTCCTGTTTATTCTGAGATGTGTGTGAATGTGTGGGGGGTGGTCTGAGCTCTGAAGGGTCCTGGAAGAGATGGGAGAGGCAGGGCCCTCCCTTCCTATCAGCCTCTCTGGCTCCCCTCATGTTGGCAAGCAGGAGTTCTGCCTGGTAGAGCCTGCACCCCACGTAGGCAGCCAGTTGGGGTGATGTGTCCATTTACCCACCTCCCTCACTACTGAGGCATCTGTACCATGTCGTACCACATTCTCTAGGGGCATTCAAGTACAGTTATACCCGTCACTTCAAACAAATCCCATCTCTGGAAATATAGAGTTACTAAACCAGGTACATTTGGGGGATAATTATTCAACTTCACTAAAAGATTATAGAAAAAACACCAGACTGCAGTCAGGTAACCTGAGTTCTATTTTGGGATTTGATAAAACTAGGCAAATCACTTGATCTCTCTGGGCCTCAGTTCTTCCCTTTGCAAAGTGAGTTGATATCACTTAGATTTCTTTCAGCTGTCACACTCTAGGAGTCTACAAATCATAAAATCAAAAGAGCATTTCAGAAAAATTCATTTGTCAAAAAATTAATGTGTATAACTTCCAGAATGTGTATTGCTTTAAAAATTATAGTTAAAATTCATGGGGCATACCAAACAGTACATATACCATCTCCAAACCAACTACCATTCTGCATGATAGATCTCTTTTTTATAGACAGAAAATAGATGGAAAGAGGTTTGTGACTTGATCAAGGCCACCAGCTAATGAAGTCCCAGAGTCTGGATTTGAACCCAGCTCAGGCTGACTCCACAAACCAGGATGTTCCATTGCAGGGCTCCACCCTTCAGGAAGTGCCATAGTGTTTGCTAGTGGCCAAGCGGGGAGGCAGGCCTGGATGTCTGTTTCAGCCCTGGCTGATCTAGCCCGCCAGCAGCTTCAGTCTGCCAGAGCCTCGTTTGCATATAAATTGTTTCTCTGAAATACAATTATGGTTTCTCTTTTCTCCCTAATGGAAGGGCTTTCACTGGTAATTAAACAACTTCCTCAAAAAGCCTTGCTGGCCTGGCCCTGCAGCCCTGCTGGTCCCACCCCAGCCCCCTGAGGGTCTGAGGCTCTAGCTAGGGTTTTGCTGTGTCCTAATGGGCCCTTGGGACTTTGTCCCAGGAGGTTGGAAAGCATAGCAATCCCCCTCCCTTCGAGGTTGGTTATACAGATGGAGGCTGGCCTCTCTGGCTACTTGTTGCCCTTCTTGGCCAATCTGTCCCCTGAGAAAGATATACAGCTTTCAGGAGAGGCGATCCCCACGTAGGCTATGGGGAGGGGGTCATCCCCAAACTGGCAATAGGTGAGAGAAGGCAGGGCCCACCCACACTGCTGCCCACAGCCTTGGGCCTGGGCTCACTCCCTCCCTCTGCACTGCCCACAAGGGCTGTACGTTTGCCTGGGGCCCTTGGCTCGAACCCCCCCTACTCCACCCCACCCCCACCACTCCCCCCCTGCAATGGTCCCTGTCAGTCTCACTTATCTCAAACCTACAGATGGCCCCATACCCTGGCACACCCAGCCATGGGGTCTCCAGGTCTTTTCCCAGAAGGCCGCTGGGCTCCTGACTAAGGCTTCAGGATACCATGCCCTGAGGAGACGCCGAGGGCTAGAGTAAGGGGCCTGTCTTTTCCTCCCATCCCTCTCCTCCCTTCAGCCTCGCCACTCTCTGCTTTCGCACTTGTGGGCCTTGTGACTTGGGTCCAGACAAAGCCATGTGTACCCAGGCAAGGGAGGCAAATGATGAGGTTTGCCAGCCTCACTTCCCAGGGGTGGGGCCCTCAGAATGGAGGCAGCACCTCCCCCGACTGCTGCTTCCCACGCCATCTTCTGAGTCCTGTCCTTATCCCCAAGTGGGCTCTGGCCAGCAGCAGACTCAGGCTTCAGGGACCCACAAACATTCCTTACCTCTTGCCTGGATAAGTCCCAGACCTGGGGCCTGGCAGACTAAGCCTGTGGTAGTTTGGGCAAACATTCTTGCCGGGGGCCTCACCTCTTGCCCCCTCTCTAATGCTGAGGGTGCCTGGAGCTCTGAGCAGAGCTGGCCAGAGCTCTGAGCAGTGGGGTCCTTGTCTTGAGGGCAGGGCCAGGCATTAATGCTGATATCCTGGGTGTGGCAGGGAGTTTGCAAGAGGCTGTGGAGCAAGAGCAAGTCCTCTCTCAGGAAGGGAATGATGTCATTCTAGGCGGAAGGGCTGGGTAGATGAGTGAGCTGGGGGCTTGGCCCCAGGCCCAGATAGGAAGAGGGTAAAGGGATGTCATCAGGAGGAGGCAGCTGAGCATTCCCAGATTTTGGGGGGGCTTCCAGATTAGCTTGTCTCTTCCCCTAGTCTTTGTAAAGGGAGAGCCCTAACCAAGACTAGCTTGATTGTTACATCTGTCCCCCCCACCCCCTTCCTGCCAAGGGCATCTGTGGCTCCATATGAGTCACCAGCAGCCCCTCACAGGTGTCCTACCCCACAGCTAGGAAGGGGGAGGTCAAACTGGCCCTGGCCACATAGGCTGGAGCGCAGGGGTTCCTGGACCCCAGGGTTGGGGCCTGCTGGTTGCTCCATTTTCCACCGGCACACACCCTGTACACTCACTGTACACACATTCTTGGCACACCCAGTGCCCTCACCACAAAGCCAATGCCTAATGCTACCTACTCATACCATGGCCGCCGCTACCACCCTGCATTCTGGACTGACCACCTTCCCTATTCACCAACTATTCTCAGCTGGCTTGGAATCACCACACTTGTGTGGGGGTGGGGAGGGTTACTGGATGAGTGAGTTGGGGACTGAGGAGAGCCCCCACTCACCAGGGTTTCCTCTCCTCTTCCCAGGAGCAGTCAGGGCTTCATGCACATGAAGCTGTCCCGGACCAAGGAACACAAATACGTGCTGGGCCAGAACAGCCCGCCCTTCAGCAGTGTCCCAGAAATTGTGCACCACTATGCCAGCCGCAAGCTGCCCATTAAGGGGGCCGAACACATGTCCCTGCTCTACCCCGTGGCCATCCGGACTCTTTAGATGTGAAACCAGGGCACTGTGATAGACCTGGACCCAGCCCTGTGCCGGTCACCTAGCTGAGGGGCTGTGGTTCTTCGCAGGGACAGACCTTTCTTCCCCTTTCCCTGGGATGGAATAGAAGCTGGAGATTCCTTAATTTATTCTAAAGGGGAAGGGCTACTGGGGCCTTGGAGTTACCCTGGAGAGAAAGGAGAGCCCCTGGGGAGTTTAAGATTGGCAGCTCCAGCCTCTTTCCAACACGAAGGAGGAGGCAACGACCGCCTTCACCACCCTCTCCCTACTGGGTCAGTGCAGTGTGGGGCAGGACGCGGCCCCGGGGGGCGCCCTGACCATCTCCCTGCCTCCATCCCCGCCCTCCACCCCAAACCACGGGAGGGCTCCGCCCAGAGTCTGGCAGCCCCCAGGGATGGAGACGGCCCTGGGGGGTGGGGAGAGCAGGGGAAGGAAGGGCTCGGGCCCGAGGGAACTGTGCAGTCCCCCGGCCGCCCGGCTCCGGGCCAGAGGCAATAAATAAACCCGATCCTGCGGGGCTCTGCAGCGTCCGCGCTTCGGGCGCCGCCCCCAGACTGACTGGGGAGGGAGCGGCGCAGCGAGCACAGATTCTGTTTGTAAATCAGCTCCGGAGCAGACACAAGCCTCCTGTGAAAAGCACTTTCGAAGCATCAAGTTCCTTTCTTTGATGAGATGTCAAAACATCTTCCGCCACTCCCGCCCGGGCAGGGGGCACCCGAGGCCCGCCCAGCCGCTGCGGCGCCCCGTCCCCTCCCCTCCCTGCCACCGCCGCCGCCGCCGCGCGCAGCTCCCCAAGAACACGTCCGATTTCCTGCCAACAGCCATTTGTCTGGAGGAGGGGAGACGCGGAGACACAAAGAGGCAGCGCGCCAGGCGGGAGGGAGCGGGGCGGCAGTGCCACGCGGAAGCCGCGCGCCCGGCAGGGCGGGAAGGCAGACGAGGCGGACTGCAGGGGTCCCAGCTCGTTTCCTCAGTGGAGGGAGCCGGGCAGGCCGCGCCTCGCTCAGGCCCTGGCGGAAGGGTCGGTCCCCTGGAGATCTGCGGCCGGGGCTGGCCGTGCGCGCCCCCTGGGGGCCGCGCCTCTAACCACAGGCCCGGCGCGCGGGGCCACACCCGCCTGCGGCCCCTGGCAACTCCCCTGCGGGCGCCCGCAACTGGAACCCGCCGTGCCTGTGGGCTCAGCCCCGGAATACCCACTGGGCCGCCTGGCAGAGCTGCTGTCAGGCCGCTCCGGCTCGCCCTCCTGTTCCCACGGGCCAGCTGATCTGAACCGCCTCGGGAGACAGCTGCCCTGGGAGTGCAGTCTGAGGGCCTTTTCCAGGACCTAAAGGTGCAACTCCCAAGTGTGGTGTGAATCACAGGACTTGGGAGTTTCTAATCCAGTGGCTATTTTCTCGAAATTGAGGGTATGTGATCTGACAAATGTAGGCATTCTGTGGGGACAATAGAAAGGCTCACTTGAAATCGGGGGCTCTTTTAGAAATTCCCTCCTAGAGCGTTGTCCTATGTTTAAGTAGACTTGGGGAACAATTCAGCCGTTTTGCAGATGAGAAGACAGGCTCAAAGAGGGTAGGTGATGTACTCATCTGTGTCCTCACTGCCTGGAAGATCCATGTAGGCACAAGTGCCCACCTGTCCCATTGCTCAGAGAAGGGCTGGGAGTCACAGCGGACCTGGAGTGAGCCAGGCTGCTCTGGCTCCCTACAAGCTCCGGCTGTGCCCCACCTCCTCTCCTCTTCTCTTTGCCCAGCCCACCTCCTCCAGAACCCCCCACACCCTCTCTCTGCCCCTCTGGTTCAGGCTTCGGAGGCCTCACGCTAGGGTCCTCACAGAGAGGCCCGCTGTCAGGAAGGGCACCCCTGGGTCAGGGAAGGTGTCTGCAGCTGGGGCACCTGGCCTTGGGCTGGTTCCTTTACTCAGTGGATACTGGCAAGTTCAGAGAGGCGTCTGGACCAGCCTGGTGAGCCAGCTTGGTGAGGGGTTTCCTCTGCTGGTTCTCCACCCTGTCCTGGGGCAAAATAAAGAAACCCTGAAGGCAGAAAAGTGATTTATTTGTAAAGGAGACTACTGGAGCAGAGGTTTGAGGAGCACTGCATAGATAGGTCCCAGGCCAGGGTCTGACTACAGTACATGTCTAAAAACTTGGGAGAGAAAATCAATTGTGCTGTTAGGCTGGGGGTGATGGGAGAGATCTATAAATTGCTTGCTGTAGGTCCAGCCTCTACCTCCTCAAGGCATTTGCTTCTGAAAGTGGGGAGGGGGTCTGGGGATAGAGAGGGTTCTAAGATGCCAGCATCTGTGTTCCCACTTCATCCTTAGGCTCACAGCCCCCTACACACACACACACACACACACACATACACATTACTTGGCAGCTTGTCTGTTTTTTTTTTTTTTTTTTTTTCTTGAGACAGAGTCTCACTCTCTTGCCTGAGCTAGAGTGAGTTCCGTGGCGTCAGCCTAGCTCACAGCAACCTCAAACTCCTGGGCTCAAGCAATCCTTCTGCCTCAGCCACCCTAGTAGCTGGGACTACAGGCATGCGCCACCATGCCCGGCTAATTTTTTCTACATATTTTTAGTTGGCCAATTAATTTCTTTCTATTTTTAATAGAGACAGGGTCTCACTCTTGCTCAGGCTGGTTTCGAACTCCTGACCTTGAGCTATCCACCTGCCTCGGCCTCCCAGAGTGCTAGGATTACAGGTGTGAGCCACCACAATTGGCCCAGCAGCTTGTCTTTTGAGGTTTTTCTTTTTAGCCTGGAAGAAGAGGCTGCACTTTTCCCCAAACCAATAGCTTCCTCACTTCCCAACCTCTAGTCCCTAGACAGTGCCCCTCATTTCTCCAGGCTGAGACACATTCTGGACCTGGGCCCTGAGCCCACACATGGTGACTAAACATGGCCACCTGGACCAAGTTTGGGAGGTGGGAAGGGGCAGAAGGCTGATGCAGCCAGAAACAGGAAGTACAAAGGTGAGGTATGGGCCCAAATCTTTGTTCAGCATGGCAGTGGCCAGAGCTCCTGGGCAGGAGGCCTAGAAGTTCTCATAATGATGGGAGAAATGAGTCCGGTCCTGCTTGTTGATGACCTGACAGGCCTTTTCCACATTCTTGGTCATGCCAGGGGGGCCACAGCTAAACACCCCGATCTTCCGGACCTGTTGCAGGAGGAAGACATGAAGGCTAGCTTGTTGTTCAGAGGCAGAGCTAGCTCAGTGTTTATGTTAAAGACCAGTAAGAGCCCCTGGTGAGGGCTCATTCAGTGCTCCTGAGAAAGGCTGCTTTGTGCCATGCTGGGTGAGGGCTGGTTCAGTGTTTGTAAGTCTAGCTCAGTTTGGTAAAGGGCTAGATCACCATCTTCTAATAGAGGCCTGGTTAATCTATGTTCAAGCTGAGGGCTAGCCCAGTCTTTATGAGAGTGGTGGCTAGCCAAGTGTTCTGGTGAAGGTTAGCTCAGTGTCTAGGGGAGGGCTGGTTCAGTATTAATGGTGAGGGTCCCCTGAGTTTATGGCAAGGACTAGCTCAATTATTGAGCTCTTCCTTCTGGACAATGCATCATGGCTCCAGAGGGGGCAAGTGCCTATTGCCTGCCTCCTCCCTTAGCACCTCTGGGTGACCCCAACCTGTCCTTTTCCATTCTGTCACCTCACCAATCTCCCAGAGGATGGGTTCTCATCAGCAGCCGATTCCTTCCCTGATGGAGCAGGTTTGGGAGATTTGCTCAGACCTCAGGTGATAAAGGTGAAGAGAACCTTGATTAGAGTGGAACTGACCTGTGGGTGGACCTCCTGCAGGGAGTTGAAGAAGGCCTCAAAAGGGGGGCGGCCAAAGTGGGTGATAGAGCGCAGGCCAGTGAACAGACTCCGGTTCAGCACCTTCTGGAAGTGCCGCTCGCAGATGTACTAGGAAAGAGGGTAGAAGATAGTCCAGCTAGGTGCAGCCAGGGTCAACTCCTAGTGCAGATAGTGGTGTCTCTGTCCTACCTGGACAGCCCTGACATACCAGCATGGTGGTCCTGAGGTCGAACTTCTCAGCCAGCTGGGTGATGTAGATGTGCACAGACACCAGGTCCTGGCGGTCATTCTCCTCCACCTCCCGGATGATGTCAGCCAGCCACTCAAACTGCCGCTGGGTCCGTGTCACCCAGATGAAGTAGATCTGGGGACACACAGCTGGAGCTTGAGACTTACTCAACTCAGTCTTCCTAGATCCCAGGGGTCCCCATACCAACAGAACTCTTCTGACCTCAACCAGCTCACGCCCTTCCCCAGAGAGCCCACAGAGATGGAGTGTGGGGGGCCACAGGGCCAGGCTCTGAGGCCAGAGATGGAGTTGCCCAGGCACTGAGAGGTGGAAGTGACAGCCCAAGGCTATGCGAAAGGAAAGAGCTGAGGGGCCCTTGGGTGGGAAGCAGCTTTCCCTTGCTGAGCCTGTCCTACCACTCCAGTGGGCCCTGCTCAGGCTGTGAGGACCTAGAGGCCGAGGAGCATTTCACAGAGCAGCCTCAGGGAAGACCCAGCCAGCTGCCTGGGGAAGATGGAAATGGGCTCAAGAGAGACCACAGGTTGGAAGCTGCCCTGGCAGGGAGCCCTCTCCAACTTCTGAGGGGGAGAAGCAGGGCTGTGTGGGTTAAGAAGCAGAGGCAGAGCTGGTGTGGGCAGAGGAGAGGAGGGGAGCTGTCACCCTCTGAGTGCTGACACCATATGGGCTGGGCCTCTGCCCGCTGCATTCCGGCACCCCTGACTCACCTACCAGGCCCAGGGAGGCGAGCAGGGGCCTGCCACCAGGTCTAGGCTGGGATGAAGGGACCCAGTGTGGAGGGGCCTGCGGGCTTGGGCTGTGTTCTTGGGGCCAACCCAGCCCACCAGCCCTGCCTTGTCACTTCCCCTCCTCTTCCACTTGGTAGGTGAGCCAGTTTCACCTGTGCCCCACCCCAAGCATGCCCTTCCCTCTCCCAGCCCAATATGCTCCAGGTGCTGCTGGCCTGCTCTGTAAGGGAGAATGGGTTTCTTCATCCCCCTCCAATCCTGCCTGCAGGGACTCCCAGAAGCAAATCCTACGTGGAGCACCCCATAACTGAAGGAAGTGCTTTGTAAACGAGGCAGGAGGCTGGAGGCATCAGCAAACCAATTCTGTCCTTCAGGGGATATCCTGACACCTCCTCATCTGCCACCCACCTAGGTTTCAGGCCCACTTGCCCTTCCCTGGATCCCAGAGGCCAGGAACAGAGGCAGGAGAGAGAGGCACAGATGGCACCGTGATTGGGAGGAAGGAGCCAGGGGCTGGGGGAAGGGGAGTATTCACCTTCTTACAGAACACATGGCAGCTGACTGATGACTTGAAGACCAGGTCTTTGAGGATGGAGGCAAAGGGGGTGACCCCAATGCCCCCTCCCACCAGCACTGACACTTCAAACTTATGCCACTCCTGGTGGCCCTCTCCAAATGGTCCATCGAGGTACAGCTGTAGGGAGGGCAGTGGGTTTGGGTTAAGCTTGGCCACCACCATAGTTCTGAAGCCAGACATGAGAGGCAGGGAAAGGTTTATGGAGTGACAGGGAGAGGGGGCTGTGGCATTATCTGGAACAACCAGTCTACAGATGGGGGGAGGGGAGGAACACCGTGGGGAGTCTGGTGCTGCAGGGCCAAAGCCGGCTAAGGGGTGGTGGGAGCATGTGGCACATCTGGCCTGGGTCTGGGCACCTTCGGGTATCTGGCACATCTGTCACCCGTTGGGGATGAGTAGATCTCCCTGAGGCGAGTGGTCCAGGGCCCTGCTGCCCGGATGTGCAGGCTGAGCGTGTCCTCATGGGGCGCGGAGGTCAGTGTGAAGGGGTGGTACTCTGTGGTCCCCAGAGCCAAGCAGGCGATCCGCACCCACTGCCCTGACTTGTACTCAAAGCCCTGGGGCCGCTGGAACCGCAGGTAAGTCACTCCTGGGGAGGGATGGTGTGTGGGAGGCTGCTGCCCTGAACCCAACAATGTGGGTTGTTCCCACAATGCTCCAGAGAGTTCCCCCACCCACAGCCTCAGCTCTCCTTCTGGAATATGACAAGGGAAGGCTCCCCCCCATCAGAAGCTCACCCTGGGCAGCCCTGGGGCTGGTGGTCAGCAGGGCTAGGGGAAGCCTGGGCTGGGCTTCCCCACTTTCTGTGATGAGAGGCTCAAGTCCTCTGACAAAGAGCTCTTATTACCAGCTTCCTCATCCCTACCACCTCAGGCCCAGCCACCTCATTGGGCCAGGCTCTGTCTCTGCCCTGTCAGCTCCCTCAGTGCCACCAAGCTGGTCCCCTGATGGCCTCCAAGCTGGTACCTGATGGCAGCAGCTCCGCCTTCACCACACTGATCTCCACCTTCTTCCGGCTCAGGCTCACCAGCTTGTCCCCCCCATAGATGAGTGCAGGGACCAGGAAGAAGATGTGGAAACGTGGCAGCTGGATCAGGGCAAAGCTGCCGTGGATGATGAGCTGGATAGAGGAAAGAGTTCAGCTCAGACCCAGTGGCACTCACAACAGGGTACGAGGCCAGCTCAGGCCTTAGACCCTGCATCTTTCCCTTCTGGTATAGCCAACCCCGCCTCATAAGGACCATGCTCCTTCCAGGTTCCCAGACCTCGCCAATCCCAACTCCACCCTCCAAAACATTACATGAGGAATGAGACTATTTGCCAGCTCCTGACACCACCCTAGACCAAGCCATGTTGCCTCTCACCTAGCCTCATGCAGGAAGACCTACTTCCACTGGTCTTGCTCCACTATAATCCTGTCTCTTCAAGGCAGCCAGTGTGGCTTTTTACAGTTCATTTTATCATGTCATCCCCAGCTTAAAAGGGTTAAGTGGCCTTCCCATTGCACTACAATGCAGCACTCTGCCTGCCAGCCATCTCCCCGTCCCAGTCCCTCAAGTATGGCAAGTCCTTTCTGCTCCAGGGCCTTTGCCCTTGCTGTTCCATCTGCCTGGAATGCCCTTCCCCTGGTTGCTCCTGTGGCTCCCCTGGTTGCTGCAGCTCTTTTTTCAGGTCTCAGCAGAAACGCCACCTCCGCAGGCCTTCCCTCAGTCCTTTCTGTCACATCTGCCTGCTAACTCCCTCAGAACACTTGTCATCATCCATAATTATTTACATGCAATAACTGTAATTATTTACACGTAATAAATATAAAGTAAATTATTTATTTACATGTTTACTGTTGTCTCCCCACTGGCCTGAAGAGGTAGGGACTGTTTGCCACTATACTCCCAGCTGCTAGCAGTTTCCACCTGACACATGGTAGGCACTCAGTAACTGTTGGGGAAAGGAGTTTTCCCAGTTGATCTCTCCCTTTAGAGGCTAAGAACACCTAACTAGTCCCCGCTTTTCATGAAATAACTGATAGGTATCTTCCAGCTCTGGTTCTTCCCCTAATAAGCTTGTCTAACATGGTGGGACACTATTTGGCCCCTTCTTCCCACTTGGTTGCTCCTGAGTCTGGGTCAGTCTGGCTCCCGTCTCCACCTCTCCTTAGGACCAGCCCACTGAGGGCTCACCCCAGCCCCACAAGTGGCCAAACCCCAAGGTCTCCTTTCGGACTGGGTTCCCTCTCACTCTTGGCAGCCTGCGGCACTGGTGACCACCCCGTCTCGGCTACTTCTGCAACAGTGCTCTACTGGTTCTCCCTCTTTGTCTCTTGAGCCACTTGCTTTCCACCTCTTCCACTGGCTCCGTTCCATCTGCCACCCCTAGTCATGGGTGTTGCCCAAGCCTGCTCTTCTCTTTCTATGCTCTGTCATGTGCTGTGGCCTCTCCACTGAGCCACAGCTCTTCAGCATGTCCTGCCACCACCTGATGCCCCGTGGCCATCCATAGCCAGGACTGTCCCCTCTGCCCCGAGTATTGTATCACCATTCCCACCCCTGCACCGGTGCCCACACTCTTCCTTCTACCTGGATTGCTCTTCAGTTTCCACTCTGCCCTGTCAAAGCTTAGCTTATCCCTCCCAAAGTCTTGGCCCAAGTCCCATCTTCTCCCTGAAGTCTACACTAACCAGTTTAGCCCAAGTGAAACACCCTTCGATAAGCTCCTATAACTTACTGTTTGGAACATCCCACTCAGCAATTAATCATATATTGCGTGTTCATTTTGATCATTTCATGCATGTGGCACTTATCTCTGCAGCAAATCCTAAGTTCCTAAGGTAGGGGTTAGAGTCTCCCCTTCCTCTGCTGGGGCTCACACAGAGCTAGTATATAGTAGACCCTAACAGATATGTGTTAAACTGAACTCTGGTCCTTCATTCGGGAATGCCTACCCCCAGCTGAGTATTCCCAAATTCTTGAAACTTTCCCCATGAGACTAACATAAACCTCTAAACCCCTCTGAGCTCTTCTCTGAACAGGCTCTGCTTTCCTCAAGCTCCTCTTTCATTGTGGAGTACACGCCCACCCCCAAGGCTTTCTGAGCACCCAACCAGGCTGAGTACAATGCCAGGGTGACCTCACACTTCTCTGTTTATACACCCCATTTTGTGTTGGCTTTACTTTTAAACCACAAAGCTGCTGCAGATTCTTGGTTGGCTGAGGGGCCAGGGTGGTGGGGGCAGCCAGCCAGCTCAGCCTCTGATGTGCTAGCCCTGCCCTCTGCAGCCTGGATCAGGGCCCTGGACATCCTTCCCCAGGGTCTGCTCTACACTGGGGTCCTTGTAACTTCTCCTTCTGCCCAAAGTCAACGGCCACACCTGGGATAAGTGGAAAGGAAGAGGATGCTTTTGCCCTGATCTCTCCTAAGGGCAGATACTCCCAAGCTGCCAGGCTAGGATGACCCAGCAGAGGGGCTTGTGCCTCTCTGAGACCCTGACTTTTCTGCTGGCAGGAAGGGCAGCCTGGAATCCCAGTGATGCCCACAACCCACAGCTAAGTCAGAAAGGGTTCTTGGTCTCAGGTAGCCAAGCTGGTGACTCTTTTGGGTGTCCCATCTAGTTCAAAAAAGCTGCTTTATCACACCGGGAAGAAGAACATCATCTCCACCCTGAACAGAAGCAGTAGCCCGGGATGCCAGGGCTCCACCCATGATTGGGAAGATGAGGAGGGAGGGGTAAATTAGCCACAGCTTCCAAAGAAGGGAGAGATTTCTTTGGAAGCAAACATCATCAATTCTAGAACACATCCTATGCCAAAGCTGGGTAGTCATCTTCAGAAACATGAAATGCTGAGCCACAGGCAAGATGAAACAGACCTTATTACTTCTTGGTGAGGACAGAACTGCACCTGAGAGAAGGCAGGTCAGACAACAGGAGCCAGCCTGACTAGGGTAAAGGTGTACTCTTTCTTTGTCTCAGGACAAAGGAGACACCTGTGTGAAGTTCTGCCTGCAGCCTGGAAATCAAGAAGCCGGCCATATGGGCTCTGAGCTCCTTGAATGCTGGCAGCCAAGCCATCAACTGGTGGAGGCAGCTGGGGCCTTGGGACACAGTTTAGCTTCCCAACAAGGCCCTCAGAGTGCCCTTTGGTAAGCTGTGTTCGTGAGGAAGGAAGGCAAGCAGAGCCACGACACAGGGACAGTCAGAATCAGCTCAGGGTGAGAAACCCAGGGGAGTGTGAAGGGAACAGGAGCAAGGAGGGAATGGGAAGGAAGGGAGGTAGGAGCCAATGTTAAACAGAAGGGGGTAGGTAAAGTCTTAAAAAGCCATTTGATGAGCAATCCAACTGAACACATTTTAGACAAGCTCATTTGCTGTATAGATAGCACTTAGCTGGGTGGTGTGGCTAATGCCCCCCAAAACAATATCTATCAGAACAAAAGTGGTGGAACCCATTTAAGATAAGTTTCTCTAAAAAGGGTGATGCTCCCTTGGGTGCAGGAGCCAAAACCAGCCATCCAAAGTTGGGAAAGACTGGTTAGGCAGAAGTGATGTGGGGGTGTCTGTGAGGATGCAGATCAGCCTGGCAGTGTTGCTACTGCAAAACCCACACCAGGGAGGCAGTCTCTGGAGGGCGGCATGTTGGGGTTAGCCTACTGGAGAGCCCCCTATACAATCTCCATCTTCAAAGAGGGATGCCAAGAGGTGAAGAGGATATTTGAAATAACTAAGGGAATGGAGAACACATGTCTCAACCTCCATTGCTTCCCTGGGAAAGTCCTGCCCATACCCTGCTGGCCTGGCTCACAGCCAGAAGCCCTCACCAGGACATAGAGCAGGATGTAGAGATGGTGGGTCAGCCAGAAGCCCCGGAAGCTGCAGCGGCGGAAGTGGTGGGAGGCGAAGACGTACATGATGGCCAGGACCAGGAGCAGCAGCACCCCCGTGAGGCCTGCAGAGTGAACATGGAAGGCGAGGGGCAGAGGAGCAGGGCCTTGTAGAGAGGCCTGTTGTGAGGCTTCCAGGGTCAGGGCCCGCCCTCCATTGCACTGCCCAAAGTGGGGGCAAGAAAGTCCCAGTCTCCTCCTCTGTTCCTCTTCCCCCACACCTCTGATCACAGGTACCTTTATTTCAACAGACCCTACTCATCCTTTACAGCCCTTGTCACCATGGTCATTTTTTTACCCTGGTCATCATTTGTTTTGTGTCTGTCACTTTCGTGACTCTCAGGTCCACAAGAACAGGGACAGGGCTAGGTTAGTTCAGCACTGAATCCCAGTGCCTAGTGCAGGGGCCTGGCATACCAGTGCCCTTATATAAATGTGTGCTGAATGAATGAATGCACAGGGCATCCACTCTGGGTCCTTTGGGCCAGACACTGGGACTTGCAGGCCCTGCCCTCATGGAGTCAGGGCTGGGTCCCTGCACTGCTCCACTTGTTGCCACAGCACACAGCATGAGCATTGGCACTGGTAGTGAGTTGGCAGGACCACACTGTCCCTGCTATCACCAGAACCCCCAGGGTACAACCCAGAGTTGGTAGGAGGCTCCTCTTCTCACAGCGGATCCCAGGCTGTGGGTATACAGGAGGATAATATGGGAGCCAGGGCAGGGTGGGAGGATAGAGAATGGTCCCTCAGGTGATCAAGGAGGAGAGAGGCAGAAATTAGGAAGATTAGAGCCCAGCAGTATGAAAACGCAAAGGTTAAGAAGGGATCTAACCAAAGCCTGTAAAGTCCTGAACGGAGAAGAGAGCATAAACACAGCCTTATCCACTAAATCCCAGTGTGCAGAAATTAGCAAGCACCCTCTGAAGTTCAAAGCAGATCGTTTTAGGATTAAAAAAAAATAAAAAAAACCTATGTTGTGTTTCACAGAGAGGAGCTAGTATAGAAACTGTGTTACCCCAAGGAGGGAACAGACTGAAAATATAAATAGGTTCAAGAAGAGTTTGAATAGATTCACAGCTAATAGCTCTAAAATGGGTGATTATAGGGCGTTAGGAATATGCCCCTAAACAGCCCTTGTCAAGACACACTACAAGGAGCAGAGGCTTCTATCTGGCTTGACTAAGAACCTGGTCCCTCCCCCATGCAGCTGGGGCACAGTGTTCCTCAAAGCTATTGTCATGGTAGGGGTGTGTGTGTTGGGGCAAGGGTAGGGTGGAGTGGAGGGTTCCCATTCCACTGGACTAGTCCAGAGTATGTCAGGAACCAGCTAAGCTCCTGAGAGGAGGACTGGAATGCAGAATAGCCTAAGTCTCCTACTGCCCAGGAGTGTCCAGGCCCAGAGGGCAGAGCCTGGCTCACTGGAGAACTGTGTGTCTGGGCTGCTACATGGCTGCTGACTCAGAGCCTTGAGCTCAGAGTCAGACTCAGAGCTTCACAGAGCAGGGAGGGCTCTCACCTGGTATGGTCTGGAAGAACCACCAGTAATACTTCTGGGGGAACTCAGATCTGTGGAAGGCACAGCAAGGAAGGATCCTGAGAGGAGATCTCTGGGACTTCCAGAGAGGACCCTCCAGGGGAGCTATCCCAACCTAGGCACCGGTCTCCCCTTCTGCTGACTTGGGGTTGGGAGCCCAGGCTACACACTCTCTGCACCACAGCCTGGAAGGTAACCCTCTCCTCTGGGCCAAAAGAGTTTGTTTCTTTCCACCCACAAGGAATCCTCCCACCACACACACATGCTCATGCTCACACTCACGCTTACCCATCGTCATGAAAGAGGCCGGGGAAGAGGCAGGAGAGGACGCTGAGTGGGCTGATGGAAAACAGGAACACATTCACCACATGGCCCGCACTGTGCAAGACTAAAGAAGAGCAGATGGGGTGGTGAGCTGGGGACAGCCCAGTGGGATGTTCAACCCGTTTGGCCCAAGGTGGAAGACCCTGGCCAGATAGGGTTGGGGGCTTGAAGAAGGACCCTAGGGGGCTGGACTTCTGATCTCTAAACAACTTCCTGGTCCTTCCCCATGCCCCATTTAAACTCCATCCATAACACAAGCACATAGGTCTGAAATCATACCATTAGAAGTTCATGTCTTTGGTTTCTCTCACAGAGCCATATTTTAAAACACAAACACTGGGAAAGATAACACATTACGTGCACTCCTTCTGGGGTGTTAGTAACTTGTCAGCTGTAGGCTGGTGAGGTGCCCTGGCCAGTGTGGGAAGAGGCACCTGCGGGGCCATGAGGGGCTCCCAGGCTCTCTTCATACCATTGCCCTGGCCAACTCCATCCTTACAAGAAGGACATCCAGACTCACATTAAAGTTAAGTGCAGGTGGCGAGGAGGGGCTCTCAGAGGAGGGGAAGCCAGCAGGGGGTGGGAGGACATGGAGAGAATCCCGGGGACACCCAGGCCCTGCCTGTGAGGACGATGGCAGTGGCGGCAATGAGGCGGTGGAAGTCCACGGCGGCGTCGAAGGGTATGTAGCGGTTGAGGAAGGTCTCTCGCAGGAAGGTGATGAGGTTGCGGCACATGGTGAGCAGGATGTAGGAGAACATGAAAGAGATGCTGGCCGCCGTGCCCCGCGACAGGATGATGCCCACGCGGGTGGTGTCCGTGATGCCGCGGTGGTGCGCCGCAAAGGCGTAGTCTGTGGAGGGGGCCCAGGCAGGCGAGGGAGGATCAGTGCAGAGGCAAGAGCGCGGGTCATCAACCGCAGGCCCTGGCCTGCCGCCGCTCACAAACAGTCCTCCCTGGCACGGTTAAAGCAGGCTCCAATCACCCGGTCGCCGGAGCCCCCGTAGGCCCTGCCCCCGGGCTGTCACTCATCACAGGCCCCGCCCCGCGGCTGTCCTTCCCTCTCAGTACGCCAGACCGCCAGGACTATCGCTTACGCCCCGCCTTGCGATAAGTGATGTCACTCACAGTAGGCCCTCTCCAGGAACAAGCCCCCGGCGATGGCGTAGAACACGGCCACGCAGCCGATGTGGCGCCGGTAGTTCTCGACGAAACGCTTGAACTGCTGAACCGTCTGGTGGCGACGGCTGCGTTGAAACTTTTCACGGTGCGCTTCAGTGAACAGCAGGGGCTGGAATGATGTCGCCCTGAGAGACAGGAAGCTTTAGCCCTGGGCTTCCATCGGACCCAAAGCTAATGGAGCCCTGCTTTGGGCTCTACTAGCCCAAAGCTTTGGAACAGCGAGGGAAGGGCACTGCTTCCAAGGAAGGGGCGCCAAGTGACTCAGGCTAAAGCAGGGTTCAGACCCCAAAGGCTATACTGCACTCCATAAGGGGACTGTCAACGGAGGGACGGAGGAATGGCCTGCTGAGGGGTCATTTCACCCCCGGGAATGCATTCCATCTACCCCAGTGTCCATTCACACTCAGATAGCCCCTCCCCTCCCAGTCTGTAGCTCTCAACTCCCACTGGGCCCCCATATTCAGCCTTTACTGGAAATTCAAGGGACACCTCCTCCATGAAGTCTTCTGTGACCTCCCAGGCACAGGTGACAGTTCCTTGAGTTCAGAAGCCCACTGCTCTTACCAGTATTATAACATTCATCAGTGGGACACTGTGAACATCAGACTGTGATGTTCTTAGGCAGGAACTCTTCATCCTGCCTGCACCTCCAGTGCTTAGCATAGTTCCAAGTGATGGATGTGTGTCGCTGAAGGGATGGATGAAAGGGCTTAAGGGAAAGGGCAGGCGTACTTCTTGCCAAATCTCCGCCGAATCTCCTGGGGAGGGTCTGTATCCATGGGGCACTGCAGTGTCTGTGGTGTCCACTCAGTCTCAACGTTGCTGCGGGAACAGCGGGCACTCACTCTGGGAGAGGGACTAGGACAGGAATGGCAAGAAATAGCACCCTGGCCATCCCAGCCACTTGGTCCCCTGCTGCCCCTGATCTGCCTCCAAACCCACTCTGCCAAGGAAGGATCAGAGCTCTCAGCAAGGGGATGGCAGGATTCCCACAGAGACCCAGTGAGAGAGTGAGCCAGATCCTGGGGGTCCCAGCCAAGGCCACTGAATATGCCTCTGCCCTTCACCAGGGCATCTGGCCCAGGCAGTGAGTGAGTGCTGAAATCCAGCAGGCCCTCTGCTTGCCCTGGTGCAGGGCTGTGTCTGCCTAGAGTAAGGGGTACCTTTTTCTAATTTGTATGAAGGCACTGCATGGGTTAGTGGTGGCCCTGATTCCAGCCATTCCAGGAAGAGAAATGGCAACTCCCCACCCACTCCTTCCAATATTCCCAGAGGATTACCAGATCTTCTCCTGGCTGATATAGGAGGCTCGCCGGCAAAGGTCCTTGATGACTTCAGGCACTTCTACCCCTGCAAAATATTCAAACACAAATATTCAAACACAGAATATTCTGGAGGGGAAGACCCTCCCAGGAGCCAGCCTGTTGTCCCTGTCTGGGCTGAGCACGGGCAGGACTGAGCTGCACATCCAGGTTCGTACAGGAGGCCTGGGAATCTCCAGGTTACTTCCAAATGCCAAACCAAGCCTGAAGATGACCCTGGTCTATAGCCAAGGCCAAAAGTAAGTAAGCTGAACTGAATGAAATCAGAGTGTTTAAAACAAAGTATAGACTTCTGTACTCTCAAATGGTTCAGCAAATAGCAAATGTGGCAAAGTAGGAATAAACAGCAAATATATGTCAAAGATGAAGGGATGTTTCCTTGTACTATTCTTGTTCCTTTTCTGCAGATTTAAAATCTTTCAAAATAAAATCTGGAGGAAACAATAAAGTACAACGACACTTAAAAGCAAAATAAAACAATTCTCCATGCTAACTTTCTACTTAATCCTTAAAATCCCCAAGCCTGGTCCTACCCTCCACCTCAGGTGCTGCATGTCCCTGGGACTCTGTGGCCTGGGCTCACTTCCAGGCACCTCCCTTGCCCCTGCCCTCAGGCCCAGGTGCCTGCTGCCCAGGCTGCCTGGGAAAGAATAGGAGTACTGGGTCTCCTCTCCACAGCTCTCCTTACCCACAGGGGAAACTCCGACCAGAGGCTCACCTGCATCTTGTCTAACTTGCCCCTCTTGCTGTTGAGGCTGCTCAGCCCACCCCTGCTTATAATCCTGGGAGGGGCTGGGTTTGGTCTCAACATGCCCCAGGAAGAATCCTAAGCTGAGAAGACACCATACCAGCTGAGAGCAGGCCACAGACAGACTCCCTACCTGCCCCCCTGCCCCTTTTTCACTCTGATGCCAGCCCCCACCCACTGGAGTCAGCATGGGCCAGGCAGGAAGTAGGGGAAAGACCAACAGTACTGGGTCTTCATGTACTCAGCAAACATTTACTGAGCACTCAGCCAGCAGAAGAGTGGCAATGTAACACAAGAGCTATCACCCCACCCCCACAACCAGATGCCCCAGCTGAGGGAGGTATGGCCTAGGAGACACTGTC
Source organism: Lepilemur ruficaudatus (assembly GCA_963574885.1). NCBI lineage: Eukaryota > Metazoa > Chordata > Mammalia > Primates > Lepilemuridae > Lepilemur > Lepilemur ruficaudatus. The sequence goes on along the minus strand of CAUYRT010005224.1, from coordinate 12,367 downwards.
TCCCCCCTGCCCTGGGCACCAGGCACAGGTGGTTTTGGCAGGGAGCCAGAGGCAGCAGAGTTCCAGCCACCATCCCCTACCCCATCCTGACCCTACGTGCCCCATCAGCAGGGCTGCATTATGACTTTCATAGGCCCTAGGTATTTTCGCCTTCTTGGGCCCCTTCCTTCATAAAAATAAAAAATAACTTAAAAATTATATTTTATAATTATTGATATGAAGAATATAATTCGGGTTGGATATATTATTACATATTCATTATTATTATATTCCTTTTTCTTCTGATTTTAAAAGAAATGAAAACTTTTCTGTGGACACCTAAAAGTATGTGGGCATTGTGCCTACTGTGCCTAATGGGTGAGTCAGCCCTGCCTGCCAGGCTGCCCCACCTTTGACACAGAGCTGTGTGAAGCGGAGCTCGCTGTCATGGTCCCGCAGCATGAAGTGGAAGTCCTCCCATGTCAGCTCCTCTTTGTCCTGGAAGCCCGACTCCCGGAACAGGGACTCCACCACCTCGGCCAGCTGGGCCTTGGGCAGGCAGTTGTTAGAGATCTCGATGAAGGACCTGGGATTGGGGCAGGGGTGCCATCAGGCCCTGACACAGGGCCCACTGACCATCCCACTAGGCCTTGGAGCATCTAGGTGGAAGGGTCCCAGCTGGCAAAACCCCAAGCTCCCTGCTAATTATAGCAGTCTCTGGGTATGTAGGTAAGGAGGAGGCCCCTGCTTACCTTCACCCTTCTGCTTGCTCCTTCACATCCCCCTCTTTCCTCGGCAGTCCCTGGCCCGGCCCACTCTCCTAGCTGTCCCAGAGACCAACCTCAGCATCCTAATGAACTCGTCCTTGGAAATGAGACCGTTCCCATCGAAGTCATACATGCGGAACATGAGGCGAGACTTCTCCTCAGGGGAGCCTAGGAGAAGGATGACTCCGTGAAGAGAGCCCCAGCCCACCTGCCCAAGCCTTCAGGCTGGCCACAAGGGGCCTCACACCCATGTGATGACCCACTGCTAGACACAGCAAGAGGTCGCTCTGCTTCTTGACCCCTGCCTAGGCACTCCCAGATGTCTGCCAAGGCTGGAGACCTGGTCCCAGAGCTTTCCCACCTCTGACAGGTTAGCCACACTCCAAGCCTCAGTCCCCAGCCACTGTCCAGCCTCTCCTATCTGGACGATCATTCCCTCCTCCCTCACCTTTCATGAAGACTACCAGGATGTCCAGGAACTCCCGGAAGGACAGGTAGCCATTGCCATCCTTGTCGGCCAGAGAGAACATGGACTCCACAAACATGTCCTGGGGTTTGAGGCCTAGGGACTCGGCAAACTCAGCCCTGCTCAGCTCGCACGTCAGGGCCTCCTGCACCTTCTGGGATGAGTCCAGGGGCAGGGTCCCTGCGTCCGCCTGATTGATGTCCAGCACCTGCACTTGGGCAGCAGCAGAGGGAGAAAGAGAAGGAGACAAGGCTTCCTTGACTTGAAGGCCAGTTGAGCCTTATAAGAGCCATCTTTTGAGGTGTCTGCCCAAGAACCCTCTCCTCTAGGCAGCCCTATGGTGGTCCCTGGGGCCATGTTTGTTCTGCAGAGCCCTGGCCCTCTGCCTTAGCTGACTGGATAGGGAGCACACTTGGAACTAAGAGGTCCTGGGTCTGTCTTGACTTGAGCTCACAAAAACTCCGAAGGTGTGGACCACCCTCTTCCTTCAAGTGCTCAAAGACAAAGTAAGGCAGAGGCACAGGGAAAACAGAGGTAGCTTAAGGGAGGAGTGGTCTTATTTGCTGACAGCCTTCCCTTACCTAGCCCCTTCCAGGTCAAGCTGAAGTCCTCCCTTAGAAATTCCTAAAATATTGCTTTATCCTCATTGTCAATTGATACTTTGTTAATGCTAGCTTAAGCAGGTTCCTCTTACTTACATCTAAAATCTAACTAAGAAAAAGCTTCAGCTGGGTTGAGGAAAAGTTGAGTTTGGGAAAGGCTAGTTCTCTTTATTCTTATTTATTTAATCTTTTTTTTTTTTTGAGACAAGAGTCTCACTCTGTTGCCCGGGTTAGGGTGCCGTGGCATTAGCCTAGCTCACAGCAACCTCAAACTCCTGGGCTCAAGCAATCCTTCTGCCTCAGCCTCCCAAGTAGCTGGGACTACATGTGTATGCCACTATGCCCGGCTAATTTTTTCTATATATTTTTAGTTGTCCAGCTAATTTCTTTCTATTTTTAGTAGAGACGGGGTCTCGCTCTTGCTCAGGCTGGTCTCAAACTCCTGAGCTCAAATGATCCTCCTGCCTCAGCCTCCCAGTGTGCTAGGATTACAGGTGTGGGCACCACACCTGTCCGGAAGTTCTCTTTAGAGCCATCTCCAGCCAACCGAGGGGCTGCCCCAGCCTAAGAGAAGAGACCTCAAGGAAGCAGGCAGGCCACAGGCCACAGTACTCGTCTTTCCTGTCTGTCAACTGGGGTGCCTAGTCCAAGCCTGGTGATGGTGTCATGAGGTAAACCTTGTAGCTTCAAACAAGATGCTTTATCGGAAAGAGCCTGGGGCTGGAGGCAAGAGACCCGGGTTCATGTCCCAACCCTGCCACCTGCTTGCTGCATGACCTCAGGCAAGTCTCTTCAGTTGTCTGGGATTCATTTCCTCACCTGCCCTACTTATCTCACAGGGTTATTGTGAGATCAACAAGAGAGGCTGTGTGGAAAATATTTTGGAGGCTGAATGCACTGTGCAAATATGAGGGACTGACAGCCACCCCAGGGTACAGCAGCCCCCTCACCTCCCAGAACAGGGAGTCCCTTAACCCTAATGGATCCTGAATTGAGTGGAGGTGCCCAGTCCTGCCTGGGCCAGGGGCAAGAAGTCAACCCAGCTCAGAGTTCCTCTCTTCTTGTACATATTCAAGTTCAACTTGTAAGAGAATTAATTGACTTTAAAATGAAATGCCTGGCACAGGGTAAATGTCAAAGGACATAGTAGCTTCCCTCATGAATTCTCCCTCCAGCCAGCCAACCCCTGCTTCTTCTCCTCAAATATTTTTTGCCCTTCCATGGAGCACCTCTGTTCAGTCCTTCCTGTTCCTTTCTTCTGAGCCAGAACTTTCCCAACTTTCAGTCCTTGCCAGATCTCACCTTCATCATGGCCTTACACCAGGCTGAAGGCTCACAATCTTTTCTGAGCTCCTAGACCACTTATATCCTGGGTCACGTTGGTCGCTCTCATTCCTTGCCAATTATCTTCCTTTCTCTGCATGTCCCACTGTCTTCCCGGTGAGGGAACCGTACTTTATCTTTCTTTCTTTCCTTTTTTTTAGAGATGGGGTCTCGCTCTGCTGCCCAGGCTGGAGTGCAGTGGTGTAATCATAGCTCACTGCAGCCTTGAACTCCTGGGCTCAAGTGACCCTCCCACCTGGGCCTCCTGAGTCACCGTGTATTTATCTCTTGTCTACTGTGTTTCTCCACTCTACTGCTCTGCTCCCAGGCTGCCTTTATTTTCATGCCAAATGTGGACTCCAGTCTCTGCATTTTTCTTCCTATCTTGTTTCCCCACATCTGCCAATAGCTTGCAGAAGTCTGCAAGGTGGATATCAATGCCTCATGGAGGCCTCTGGCAGCCGCACTCCCCGAGGGAGGGGTGAACAATGACTCTCACAGCGCCCACACTGCCTGTCTGGCCCTGGGCCTCTGCAGCCTTTCGAGGAGGTTGAGAAGAGTGAGGGCAGAAGGCCTGGGCGGCCCTGAGGAGAGCAAGTAGTGGCACATGCAGACGAGCCCGGCCTGGGCATCACCACCCTGAAGTCTCACAGCCGGGGGCGGGATTGGGATGGGGGCAGGGGCTTCTCCTCACAGTAAAGTCTGGTGACTTACCCCAAATTGTGATAGAGTTGATTAACAGCTGAGAACACTGGGCTTCTGCTGTCCCCTGGAGTCACCCCATGGCCTCACGCAAGTAAGGACAGCTGTACACCACAGCACAAGGACAGATCTGGTCCCCTGTACACACCTGGGAGAAAAGGTGCCTGAAAAAGGTCTCCAGGAGGTGGCTCCGCTGCTCCCGTGTCACAGCTGCCCTCATCAGCTCCTGCTCACGCAGCTCCCACTCCCGGAAGCCCAGCCCGCTCTCCTTCAGAGCATCCCGGAGGTTTTCCACCAGCGCCTGCCGCTCTTCCTCCAGGTTAAACAGCAGCACCTGCCAGGGCAGTGGGAGCAAGCGCAACCTTTGCTAAGGCCTCCCGCGGCCAGGCACTTTACACGGATTGTGTGAGAGGGGCTGCTCGAGTGGCCTTGCAGAAGACATTGTATCTCCTTCTACAGAAGAGGAAAGGGGCTCAGTGGGGTTGTGGCTTGCTTATCAGTGCAGAGTCAGAATCCAAAGGCATGTGTGCAAAGCCATTCTTCCCTCGATTCCATACTGGAGAAAGGAAGGGAAGGCAGGGAGGCCAAAAGATGGAGGGAACTGTGAGCCAGGCAGAGTCAGAGCCCAAGATCGGCCTCTGATGTAGCTTGCTTCCAGAATCTCTAAAAATTCACTAGACCCTGAAATAAGGGGACAGGTAAGAGAGCCTAGCTTTTTCCAAGGATGCCCAGCTAGGACCTGCCAGGTGTCCTTAGAAAAAGAGGAGACAGAGAGGCTGTGTCTGCAGAGTAAGGAGGGACCGGAGGACATGGCATCCCGCAGGCCCAGAGTGGGACAGATATGTCCGAGCCTCTCTCTCTGTCAGGTGCTCCAGCAGCCAGGGACTAGGTGCCAAAAACCCTGTCTCCTGGCCCAGTGTTCCTTCCCCTCCTCCTGGCTGCCTCCCTGGCTATGGCTGTGGACAAGAAGCCAGGAGCCAGCTGGGCCATACCAGGTCATACTCCTTGGGGATTTTGAGCAGCAGGGTGCGGTGTCCATGGTTGTTGGACACAATGAGGTTGACCTGCTGTGGTGGCCGTAGCTGGATGGTGCGGAGCTCAGTGAGCCTGCCATCTAACACTCGGATCTGCCCAGACTGCAGGTGCACAAGCACAGGCCGGCTGGGTTCCTTGTGGCCCTGCCATTCCAAAGCTGGGGAGAGAGAAACAGGGCTGGGTCAACTGGAGCTCACCACAGGCACATTGGGAGGAAGAGGGCCAGCTCAGGGCTGAAGTTAGATCAAGGCCTCCACCCCTCACTATCCCCTTCTGGGGTACTGAGGTTCTTCCCCTCCCAGACAGTCCTGCTGTGCCTCTAGCCCATGAGAAGAGTAACTGTCATTTCCTAAATGTTTACTATGTGTTCAACATCATACACCAAGTGCTTTGCATGAACTATTTCATTTAATCATAAACCTAGGAGGTGGGTGCGATTATTATTCCTATTATACAGATAAGAAGAAATAGGTTTAAAGAAATTAAAAAATCTGCCTCAGGCCCAGTAGTCCATGGTAGTAGAACCAAGATTCCAAACCCAGTTTAACTTTGGACCTTCATTAACCACTTCTCTGTTGCCTGGAATTCCAGTGTGAGATGCCACAAATCAGCAGTTCTCGGGGCTTCTCCAGCCCAAGCAACTCTATGAAACCCTCATGAGACCCTCCAGGAAGGGTCTCATGACTCCTCATGAGGAGCTATGGGGGTTGGAGCACTGCAGGTTCGACTTCTACCTAAAGCTGCTGTGGCTCTTCCCACCTGCCCTGGCCTTGCCTACAGCCCTGGAAAAGGCTGCTGGGATGGAAGTAGTGGCTGCAGTCCTGAGCCATGTCCTCCCCACTACCACCCCGGCCAGCCCCAGGCCCACCTTCCACACCCTCTGCCAGCTTCTCGCACATGATGCTCTGGCGATCCTGGCTCTGGAGCCTCTTGAAATTCCTCATCCGGAGCTGGGCAACAATCCAGGCACTGAGCAGGCTCACTAGGAGGGCAGAGGCAGGAGCATACTGAGGGGAAAGTGGGAGTCTGGGGGAATGGAAGCAGCTCCTTTCTCAGCTCCTTTCCTTGGAAAGATCCCCTGTTTTCCCCACCTCCTAAGTCTGCTGGCTCAATTGTTTCAAATTCCAAAGGTGCCTGGGAGACTGCTTTGTACCCCTAGGGAGTTTTGGGTAGCATCTAAGATGCCTGCCCTGCCTCCCCTGCTTCTACTGCTCAGGTCCCTTCCCAGCCCGAGACTAAGTACAGAGTCCTTGTACCAGAGATTAGACCCAGCCTGCCAGGCTGCCAGTCAACCCACATACAACCTTGCCAAAGACTAAGTCCCAATCAAGCCCTTGCCCCAGTGACTACATCTGCCCCAGCCCTGACTCTCAAGCAGTGATTTGCCTCTGACAGTCCCTCAGGCCCAGGTTCCTGCAAACTGCTGGGGATTGTGGACTCTCCATGACTCTTGGCCAACCTGGTCCCTGGGGGATCCTGGGAGAACAGGGAGGCAATTCTCCCTGGGACTGACTTCTCTGCAGGTCAGACATTTCTCCTGTCCCTTCCTTACTAACATTTCTTTCATCTACCCAGGGGGACAGTAGTATTCTTTGTGGTTTGTTGTCATAAATGGGACCCCCCCAAACCTTACCTTACACAGCTCACCCAGCCCCACTCTGCCCATCACTTTTACCCAAAGGGAAGCAGCAGAGGACCACGATGGTAACCCCGAAGCCAAATCCACTGCCCTCAAAATAGTCCCGGATGACAAGGGGAGCACAGGTTGGCAGGTCCTCGGTGCTGAGCTGTCTTGGCTGTGGGCAGGGGTCTCCTGGGGAGGCAGAGGATGCCAGAGTCCTGGGTACTGGGCTGCAGGTTCTGGCACAGGATCACTGAGGAGGTTAGGGTGGCAGAAAGGGGATGGGGATGTTCTGGTAGCAGAGGGAAAGGAGCTGCCTTGGGTAACAAGAAGGGTCATAAATGAGCCTCGACCTCCATCTCTCCCTCTCATGCACGTGTGCACACCACACAGAGCACTTCCCTCATCACTGCTATGCGGCTGAGACAGCTCGCTGCACTCCGCCCTCCTAATGTTACACTCTGCCCCAGCACCATCCCAGCCGAATTTGAGCCTCCTCACCTGGTCTCTCTGAGTCTTGGTCCTGCCCTCACTTGGGCACCTCCTGGAGTTGTGTAGAGGGGGACCTACACAGCTGTAAGTGGCAGCCCTGGCACCCAGAACCACAGTTCCCAAGGGCAGAACCATAGCTCCCTCCCCACTCAGAGGCTGCCATCCAACCACACTGAGCCAAGCTCATGGCTGAGGAAGGATGCAGCTCCAGACCCAGCAGCCCTCCAGCCACCCTTGGTCACTCACCTGCAAGCCAGAAAAAGACATTGGGCTGCAGTGCACTGGGGTTCGTGTTGGTAACAGCCACTAGAACGTCCCATAGGGAAGTGTTTCTGATCTCTGCGATCTCCTGCTCAGAGAACAGCCTGGGGGTGGGAAAGGTGGGGAACAGTTGTGGTGGGAGAGAGATGCAGGCTGCTAGGTCCAGGGGCCCAGATGAAGAAAGATCCAGAGAGGTTGGGGGGAGAATTACGGGCCCCTGGGGTCTGTCTAAGACCAGGAAGAAGGTCTGGGCCCAGGCTGAGGTGGAGTCTGAGGTGGGGGCAGGGGCCCAGGCAGGCCTCACCCATTCCTGGTGTTCTCAAACCAGTAACGGTCACCATCTCGCAGCCGCACAAACTGGTCAAGGACAATGGTGCTGAACAGGGCTCCAGGGTCCCCATGGCTCTCCAGGAGGCCCCCTGGGAGCAGCTCTAGCCGGGACAGGTCCTGATTGTACAGGGCAGCTGTGGCTTTCAGCACCTGGAACCAAGAAGGGACAGGAGTGAGTAAGAGAGGACTTGGCACCCACCCTTGGGCAAAGAGGTGGCTCCTAGTGATTAGCTCCGGGGTTAATAATAATAAGTGACAGTAACAATAACTTACTCCTATATAGTGCTTATTATGCCCCAGGCATGGCTCTGAGCACTTTACATGCATTAACTCATTTACAGGAACCCTCTTGCAGATTCAGCTGCCTATTTTATAAGGTTGGAGTAAAACAGCCAATCCTCTTCGTAACTTGTTCTTGAAAATGTATGAAGTTGAAGGGGAAAGATCAGAATGTGCAAAAGTTGAATGTGGAGTGATGTGTTATAAAAGGTTTCTATTCTTTAGAGCTAAAAAAAAGTTTTAAAAAATCAAATCCCTGACTCTACATTGGCTTTTAGAGACAATCTTCAACAATTTTCTACCTGACCTTTACTTTAGTTCTTTTCTCCACAATGTAAAGAAGCACTTGACCAGCTTAATTCCACTGAGGCCCAGTTAAAGTTAAAGATTTGCTACTTTTCATATGCTTGGTGATTCGTGTCTTTATATTGACTTTGTAAAGTTTCCAAGCCCCTTGCACATATCCCTTCTTTATTGGCCTTCCAATTCTCCACTTTCCAATAATTTTATAAAACAGTAAAGGCAAAATGCAATAAAATAGGCACATAATTGTGGAAACACTGATGTGCCAAGATGGTGAGACAGCCCAAACTGATCTGTTGGCTAGCAGGCCAACAGCCCAGGTTATGGCTCAGGATGTAACAGCTGATTCCTGAAAGGCAGCTGAATATCAGTGCAAAAAAGCACAACTTGTTCCTAAGTCGAGGACCTTCAGTACCCCCTTGGGGGTGTTGGGAAGAGTAAATGAGATAGTTTAGTAAGTGCCTGGCATGCAACAGATGCTCAATAAATGTTGCTGGAGCTGAAAGATCAGAGTCCAAAGCCAAATCCTGGTGTGTAATTTGAGAAAAGCAGCCCAGGTGAGTTCTGCCCCTCTCATTAGGTGCTTGTCTCTGGTGCTCATGTCTCACTGTCCCTCTTCCATGTCTCAAGATTATGTGCCCTGGTCTTCCCACCCTGCCCTTAGGTCCTGTCCCCTCCTCACAGTGTCATCGCTCCAGGAGAGTGCAGGGTTGATGTCCTGCCAGCGGGTAATGGGAGGTAGGCCCAGCGCTGCCCTGGCCTTGGTGTAAGAGGGCAGGCCCAGATCACGGCCTCGCTGCAGGCAGCTGGCCAGGTGGTCTGTTCGGGAAAACTTCAGCGGCCCAGGCCAGAAATCTGGGAATGAGATACCAGAGAGTCTGAGGGAGCTCAGGGCTACCGTAGCAGTCTCCAACCTAGGCCCCAGGTTCCAACCAGCCTCAGGGGACTTGAGCCAGACAGAGGGAGCCATGGTCAGTGGGTCAGAAGCTCTCTCGGCAGTCAGTACAGTGCAGGCTCCCAGCCCTGGGCACCCCTCCATGCCTGGTTGTGGATGTCCTGTTGAACCTCCTCCTAGGGGCTAGGGATCCACAACCTGCAGGGACAGCCTCAGCCTCACCTCTCACATCCTCAACCACCACATGGTCCTCTCGCTCGGCGATCTGGGAGGCCATGCCCAGCAGCAGTGCATCCACATCTTCAGCACTCTGTAGGTTTGGGTGCTTTGGGAGTGGAGATGGGGGAGCAGTGTGGCTAATGGGGCCAGAGGTCGGGCAGCCAGACTCGCTCCACCCCATTGTTCATGTCCCTGAGCCCACCCAGGCCTGCTATTTGCTCTCAAACTGACGGATTATTCTCCTCTGCAGGTTGATTGCCCACACAGGGTGAGTGATGTCCCCATCCAAAGTCCATCCTGCTGCCTGAGACAGGACTCTACAAACACAACAGACCTTAAAATTTTGCTTCTACCTTAGGACACTTGACAATGTGTTTGACAAAGGCACTAGAAGATCTAGGTCTTGGTCCTTGCTCTGTTACTGACCAGCCTTGTGACATTGAGCAAGTCACAGGACCTTTCTGAATTCAATTTCCTCCCCTTAATAACAAGGGACTCAGATTAGAAGGACCCTGAGGCTTCTTTCACCTCAGCTCCCTGACTCTTATTCTATGCCTTCCTCTTTTCTCTTCTTCCTCCCTCCCTTCCCCTTTTGTAAACACTCTACACAAAGTATCTGATTTTGATTTAAATTAATGGTCAACACTCTTCATCTATGCTGGCCTGGTTTGTATGGACCGACAATCCCTGATAATCTCTCTGTCTCCTCCTGCTCCCCTTACACATTTACATGCTGCCTTCCTGCATGTGTCTAATTGGGAAGTTTCCTTGGGAGTGGGGGATGGCTGGGATATTCCAAGGTCTACAGGTAACCCAGCGCTGTCAAGAGAGAGGAAAAACCTAGGAGGGAGCAATGAATACAGAACTACACCTGCACAGGCCCCACTGTCTCTCCCACAGCCCTGAGGTGGGGGCGGCGGATTGACTTTCGACCATGTACAGCTAGCTGGTCATCTCAGACATTTGTAAGGGATACGCTTGAGGTGCCCCAGGCTGCCCCCTTCACCCCAGCCCAGCCCTCCATCCCAGCTGCCTGCCTTTACCACACACTCTCGGACACACACACACACACACACACACACACACGTGCCCCCAGCCCTGACCTCTCGGCTCCAGTAGCTATTGCAGACTCGGAGTGCTCTGGAGATGCTTGAGTTCTGATCGATGATCCTCTGGAAGTGGCAGCTGGCATTTCTGAAATGCAAGGAGCAGGGAAGTGGTGACTAAGGCCATGGGGTCCTAATATCAGGCATCAGCTCTGGTCCCCAAGGCTGTAGCCAGGGGCTCCAGGCCATCGCTTTTCTGAGGTGGTGTGTGGTCAGGCCACCTGACCTTGGTATGTCCTAGACCTACCTTCCTAATCTGACCTTTCATAGCTAGTCACTCTCTTGTGCGTGAGTGCCCTCTCTCTCTGTCTCTCTCTGTCTCTCTGTCTCTTTCTCTCTCTCTCTTTTTCTCCATATATATATAAATTTTAAAGGATTTAGAAATTAATACTTTCAATTAAATTAATACTTTCTTTTGAAAGTACTTATCTATGAATGGCTCAATTCTCTATGATTTCTTGGCCATCATCAGCCATACCTAGAGATTATTCCAGAGTAAGAAACACTAATCTATGAGTAATTTTAAATTATAAAGCAATTGTAAAAAATTACTTTGGAGCCAATATTTTTCTTCAGATTGCATGCATTTGTAGAACTGTTCCCAAAAGCTTGTAAGCCCCACGTCCTGTGTTTATGGCTAAAAATGGTCCCAGTGTAGAGTCAAGATCTGAGCTTTAGACCTGTGGGCTTTGTGACACTCTCTGAACCCAAATTACTTGTTTAATTGGGGGATAATATTAACATCGTCTGCAGCAAAATGGATGTAAAAGCTCTTAAAAACCAAAATAACGTATATTTTAAAAACAATTATTGTTTTTCTTCCCCACTCTATTCACAATTCCTCCGGGGAATAGGGACACTCTTAACTGATAATTCAGTCCTGAGGGCTCCCGAGGGCCGGCTTTTCTCAATAGACAACCCCATTCCTACCAACTTTGAAACATTTGAGCCCCTCCTGCACCTCATGTAGACACCAGGGGGCACCATGGTGGAGAGGAACTGCTCAGAGGCCACCACAAACTCCGGGGAGATGCTGGGGTCCAGAAACGGCCGGTATCCTGGAGCAAGGGGAGAAGACAGAATTTAGTCTTTAAACCACCCAACCTGCTCCCCACTGCACCCCCAAGAAACCCTGCCGCAAGCCCTCCGATCCTCCCTGCCCATCCCCGCACCTTTGTAGGCCGGGGGCATTTTCGTTTTCGGCAGGAAGCTGGGCAGCCACTCATACAGAGCGATGTTCTGAGGGTCAGAGACAGGGGACCGGGAGGCGCACGTTGGAGCCGGCGGGGCCTCCGTGGATCTGAGCCCAAGGAAGGCTCAGGTGCAGACATGAGGAGCAGGCGGGGGGGGGCGGGGGACAGGTCACCGGAGAAGCACCTCAAACAGGAGCAGTGAGGCCTGTCCCCCCTAGGAACCAGGGGATTTGGGGGAGGGGGTGGCGAGGGAGGTGGTCACATAACAATCACAGGCAAAATCTCCCGTGGACATAGCCCTCGCCTCCTTACCCTTTACAGGGGCCTTTCCTAGACCTTAGATCTCTGGGGAGGGGTTTCTGGGTGGAGGTTGTCCGAGGGGGGGAGCTCTGCGGGGGAACCCAGTCTCCTGTGGACCTGCAGGTGTGTGTGGAGGGGGGTCATCGGTGCGGGGTGGGGGGGGGCCGGCTGACCTGGTAGGTGGCGATGACCCTCTTGCGCGCGTGCTGGAACAGCTCCTCGTCTCCCCAGCCAGGATGCTCGCGGGCCAGCCTCTGAGCCCACAGGTTGTGGTAGCGGAACCAGAGCAGGCCCAGCGCCTGCAGGAAGGGCTCCCGGTTCCCTCTCTCGGCTCCGAAGGCTGCAGCGTCGTGGGGACACAGGGTAGGAGATGAGCGGCGGCGTGACCAAGGGGAACCCAAAGGCGCGGAGCCCCAGCCAGGCCCCCACGCCTCCGTCCTGTCCCCGCGGCCTCACCGTACAGCCCCTGGGACCCGCGCTGCCCGGTGGCGGGG
>CAUYRT010005223.1:0-20793 GCA_963574885.1 Lepilemur ruficaudatus | reverse complement strand
TATATATTTTTAGTTGGCCAATTAATTTCTTTTCTATTTATAGTAGAGACGGGGTCTCGCTCTTGCTCAGGCTGGTTTCAAACTCCTGACCTGGGGCGATCAGCCCGCTTCGGCCACCCAGAGTGCTAGGATTACAGGCGTGAGCCACCGCACCCAGCCATGTATGGTTATTCTTTAGGTGGCCTTTTTTCCCAAAAAAACTTGCCTCCAGAAAACCTTCCCCGTCTTTTCTGAACTAAACACATCCCTGATAGACTCCCTTTTAGACTCCCAGACTGCTCATTTGATACTGGGAGATTCGGGTCTTGGATAAACATGCAAATATAGTATTTGGGTTGATGAACAGTTCAGCCTTATCAATTATTAACTCTTTAGAACAGGTTCATTCCTAATGGAAGTTAAGAGTTTGTAGGTCTGTAGACAATGAGCATCAATATTTCATACATGTATGTATTTATTATAAAAATAAAATATCATTAAAAATCTATGAAACCAAAAAGTTATCCACATTCCACCAAAATACTGATTCTTTTACAGATTCTTTTTCTTCTTCTATCCAGTGCTCTTATGTTTGCTTGTTCACATGTGGGGATTAGCAAAGTATGGGCATAACTTTTTATTTCCTTTACTAATAAGAATAACATCAGTCAAACAGGACATACATTGAGTGCTTACTATTGCCAGACACATTTCTAAGTAGTTTATCTAAAGTCACTCATTTAATTTTGACAATAAAGTTATTAGTTAGGTGGCATCATTCTCCCCATTTTATAATTAAGGAAACTAAGGCCAGATTAGCAGAGTTTAGATGAAAGGAAGCTCATATTTTGAGACAGGCACATGGTTTCTGCCTGCTTCTTGAGTCATTCTTCATGAAATGACATAAAAATGGCCACATTGACAAGGTCTTTGCAATGTTTTTGAAAATAGTGCATAATATTCTAATCAATGTATACTCCTTGGTTTCTATCAGTTGTCATTTGTAGGTATTTGGGCTAGTTTTTATCTTACCTTTTGTGATGCTATATGATATGTATAGGTTTCTTTATTCTATTGAATTATATTCTTAAAATATATTCCCCAGAATATAGGTTATTGGGGCAAACATTATAATAATTTTAATTGTCTTATGTATATTGCCCACAGATTGGCAGGTAAAGAGGAAAATAAATTATGATGCAGCTCAATTTACTTCACAAATCTGCCCAAGAAAGAAAGACAGATCCTAAATTTTGTTAACCTCAATCACATATATCACCACCTCCACCTGTATACTGCATATTCCATCATATTTACTTATTTGTTTTAATCCATTTTCTATTTCATATTGTATCATCATACCCTTCTCTATAAGCTATTTCAGGTATGAGACCAAGAAGCAGAGAATTCCACCTCTCCCTGTGCAGTGTAGACACCCCTTTTCTCTGAGTTAACAAGATAGTGTAAACCAAAATTACCCTCCAGCTGCCCTGACAACTACCATCCACCACTGAGCCCCTGTGGTTACTATAAGATAAACAAGAAATGAGTCTGAATTTGGAGCCAGGGTTTTACATTTTTGCAGGATGGAGACATCTGTGTGAATATTGAGCAAAGGAGTAAAGCACAGGGTTTGGGATCATGTCATGGAATAAGTACTTGCTTTGGGCCCTGACTCCTCACTTGATGACTATGTGTCCTTGGTCAATAAACCTACCTGTTGTCTTCATCTGTAAAGTGAGGCAATAACACCCACCTCAAAGGATCTCTGGGAAGAATTAAGTAATGAGAGATTGGTAAAGTACTCAATATAGTACAGAGCACAGTAAAAACTCAATAAACATTAGGAATTATGCCTCTATATATGCATACAGATCTTTTATTCCTTCAAAACAGATTTCCAGTTTTCTTCACATAGGCCTTGATTATTGGGGTACAGGCTACACTGCTGTAACAGACCAAAAATATGGTACTCAAGTGTATACAGTTGAAAGGGCATCTTTCCTGTAGGAGGTTGCCAGCCACCAGCCGCAGAGCAACCACTACTGAGAAGCAGTTGATGTAGATTCATTTATTGGAAAATAACCCTCTACCTGAAATAAAATGAATTGAGATGAGACCACCATCAGTTTCCTCTTAGTCCCTGGGAAAGGTCACTTGGCCCTTGCTTTGATCTTATGGCAATATTACACCCCAATGTCTCATCTCCTCCTGGAGTCTCACTCCCATTGCTCATGGGTTTCCTTAATTCAAGGCCCAAAATGGTGAGATTTGGACTTCCAAAAAAGGAGAAGTAAATGGAGAAGGAGAAAATATATGGTCTCCACATACATCAAGATCGTTAATCACTGTTAACTATGTTATCATCATCATCATCATTGTCATTGCCATTTTTACCATAATCATCATCATAAAATTAAACATAATTTAGACCACATTTATGATATGAAGAAAAGAAAGAAGACAAATGTGATGAACTTATATGGAATAAAATTATGATATACCTTAGTTAAAATTCTATCTGGAGCCACATACACAATTTTGAATCATAGGTAATGGTGACCTTGAGAAAACTGTCAACACAAGCCTTTCAGTAGGAAAAAGACTAGGTTAATGATGTCCTTTTGTTTAGAAAGGAAAGGAGTACATTTAGAGAACAGTTACATAGAACTATTGAACTGTCCAACTACTCTAATTCTGTATCTTGTAATAATATCTGTATTTATTTACTGAAAAATAAGTATGTTTTGACAAAATACAGAGGATTTCATATGTTTTCTAAAGCTAGACTCTGCATATTAGCAATGTAAAGCAGTGTTTGTTAGAGCATTTAGAGAATTGTCCATTAAAAGTTGTAAATTAGATTTTTCATAAACAATTAAAAATGCTTACAGCTTTGTAATAATTGACCTCATCCATCTTGTTATAATTAATACTGCAGGTATATAAAAATTGGGTGGAGTTCCTGGGCAGTTAGAAAGGTGCCCATAGGACTTTTTCCTTGCAAAAACAAAATGCAAGGATGGGAATTCAAAGTCTAAAAGATGTATTTCAACATAGCATGGTATGTCGTCCTGACACGGTTGCTGATACAGGCCCACGCTAAGTGCACGTGGTGTGCCAGTGCCTGGTAGACATCAGAATAAACATACCAAAACTATAAGACAAAACAGTGAAAGTAATTCAGAGGCTTAACAAGACACACAGAAGAGGAAAGATTGCAACAAACTTCTTTTCACTTACAGAAATTTAAAAAAATAAAGTAATGTAGACATAAGCTGACTTGCTCACTTCCTTTCTGTAATATCCACTATTTTTTAACCTCTAATAATCCAATGAGGAAATCTGGATGGAAAGTACATGCAAAGATTATCCTGTTTGAGGAAACAGATACTTGAACGTAAGGAAAGAAATGCATATGAAACTAAAGAGTTTAGGGTTTTTTTAAATGAAAGCTTATAAAAGTTCATGCAGATATGCTTAATCTTCTATAACTTTTTGGAAATTAGTAAGAGAGACTGTATTAGCCAGGGTTCTTCAGAGAAACAGAACCAGTAGAATGTCTGTGTGTGTACATTTGTGTATACACACACAGGTACATCTACATACATGTATCATATACACAGGTATGAAGAAAGAGAGAGAGAGAAATTTATTTTAAGGAATTGGCTCATTCACTTCGGGGGCCGGGCAAATCCTAAATCTGTAGGGCAGCCTGGAGACTCAGCAAAGCGTTGATGCCGCAGCTCGGGTCTGAAGGCATACTGTGGGAGCCGTTCTTCCCCGGAGGACCTCAGTCTGCTTTCCGTTCAGCCCCCGAGCTGGCTGGGTGCGGCCCACCCACCGCATGGAGGGGTCTGCCCCACTCGGAGCCGCCTGGCTTAGACGGTCCTCTCACCTGAAAATTCCCTTCACAGCAACGCTCTCACTAGAATTCACAGAGATTGAATAGCTCCTGGAAACAGTTGAAATTTATTTTTACAATGTCATCGAAGAGTCTCACTTTTACTTTTTACTGTATATTTTAAGGAAAGAATTTGAAGTAAACTATGAGTTATCATTAAACCTAGAACATTCCTACTTTAGAATTGTCAATAGGTGACATATGTGAGTTGAAAAAACAGTTTTGTTTTCATCACAATCAGCATTATTACTATAGCAGTGTCATCTTTAACATCATTATCACTTATGCTGCAAACCTTCCCACGCGAGCAGCTGCGAGCCCCTCGTTGCCCACACCCCTCCGGCCTGTGCTGCCACACCACTGTTCCGTGGGCCAGGGCCCTGCACGTCCCCCTGGCACAAACGTACCGGCTGCTTGGAAACTTGTTCCAACAGAAGCCCTCTAAAGAAATGACTCAAACTTTGTATCCAGTATAAGAAATACATTTCTCCCTTGTCTCTCTTTCTCTCTCTCTTTCTCCCCCACCCCCCCCACACCTGACTCACCCTGCCATGCACAGTCCGCTCTGAAATTTTCTAGCCCGATTCATCCTATGCTAGCCCACTTTTAAATGCCGGCTGCGTTCATTAAATTGATCCAATAACCCACAAGTGGCATATGGCCTGAAATATAAAGAAAACACAGCTCTCAGTCAAGCAGTTATGAAACGTCTGCTCAGGGCAGGAGGCGGTGAGCAGCAGCCTGAGAAAGTGGCGGCAGCATCTCCGGACGTCTGGACGATCCAGAGCAGGAAGGCCGGGAAGGGAACAGCGCCTGCGGAGCAGCGCTCGCCCGACGCACACGCTGCGGCCGCCGGCTCCCTCTTGCATCGGATCTAACATTGATGTTACGGCTCGCCGGACTCAGAGTCACCGGTGAGCTGCAAGGAAACCGTTATCTGCCTGTGAAACCCTACTGAGCAAAGAGGAAATAGCTTTTCTTTTTCCACCAGCACATTATCTTTTGCAATTAACTCTTTCTCTTTGAAGGACATGCAGGTCCGTCCCCCTGCCAGCGGAGATGTAAATTGTTGAGTCTGCGAGCTCCATGCACATCGCTACCATTTCATATGCCGTTGCACGTTGGTGTCCTTGAGCGGGAAGAATCCGGGGAGCTGGGGATCCCGAGATGAGCGTGGCATCGGCGTCCTGCCACGCGTGACAGAGCGCGGGCCCGCCCGGGAGCCCTGCGCACCGCGCCTGCACGACTGTGTTCCCGAACGTGCAGACGGCGGGGTTCGGAGTGGGCGTCACCAGGCAGTAGAAGAGAGCAAGGGACTTGCGCTGGTCCTGGCTCGCACGTTCTCGGGCTGCACGCACATGCAGATGACGGGCTGCAGAAGAGGGACTCCCCGGCCACGTGGGCGGAGCAGGCGTTGAGGGCCTTGCGCCTGCTGGCCGCGGCGACGAAGCCGCAGGAGACCACCATCCGGGCCAGGGGCACGAGCACGATGGAGACGGCCAGGAAGAAAGCCAGGCCTTGCCCGCGGCTGCTGTCGGCGCAGGGAATGCGGGTGACGGCCGGCATCGCACACACGAAGTGGTTGCTGCGGCGGTGACCACATCGCCCTAGCGACATGGTCAGTGGCAACATCAGGACGGAATTGGCAATGCCACTGAGCCAGGCGAAGGCCGCCGGCTGCAGGCACAGCTGCGGGGGCGTGATGGCCAGGTAGTGGAACGGCTTGCAGACGGCCACAAAGGGTCGCAGGCCACGACCGAGAGGAGGATGCATTCGGTACCTCCCACAGACAGGAAGGCGAAGAGCTGGGTGACACACCACACGTAGCTGATGGTTTTGCGGGGGCCCAGAGGTTAGCCAGCATCTGGGGGGTGCTGCTGGTTGTGTAGCACAGGTCCAGGAGGGACAGGTTGCTGAGGAAGAAGTACATGGGCGTGCAGCAGATGGTCCACCGGGGAGAGGAAGATGATGGTCCAGTTGCCTGTGACGGCCAGAAAGTAAAAGACTATGTTGACAACAAACAGGACCATCTCCAGCCGGGGCCGGTCGGAGAACCCGAGCAGAAAGAAGTCTCCTCCACAGCTCCCATTGCTCCTCTCCGTCCCCCTTGGCCTGTACACCTATTCAGAGAGGTTCACATGTGTGCTATAAATTAGAAACGGGACACTTTGTTTTGTCCCCTTAACAGGGATGATTCATTGCACTAGCCACGTTTTCTGGACTTGTAGGGCAAGATGTTAAGAAAAGACTTTTGTCTGTGAAGGAAGGGAGCTGTAACTTTTCCCTCAATAAAACTCTGATCCAGTCAAGTGGATAGACATGTAAAAAATATAAAATATTTTTAAACCCTTTTTTGCTACTTTGAGCAATTAAGTGATATAAAAATCAAACATACTTTTATTAGACTCTACTAGCATTGGCACTAACATGAGCCAATTTCTCTGCCAACCGCTAAAATCTCCTAAAATTTGTGGAACAATAGCTTCAGTTAAAACAAGGAGCTCTCACGGTTCCACATTTCATGTTCACGTGTTTCAGTGATTATCCGCTAACCGCAGTACAAAGGTATTGTCACTCACTCTGTGCTGGTCTTGCACTGAGGGCTGCAGTTTGGACAGGAATGAGACACAGCATCTAGTTACAAGTTACTCACAATATCTATACATTTTCAGAAAAGTAACAGCCTGGAAGCCTTTGAAAATAGGACAGCCCTGAATTCAGTTGCCTCTGAATTGTTAATGATTTGATCCAATCCGTGACTACATGATCAGAGTGGCATTATCCAAGAGACCAAAAGCAGCTTTGGTTGTGCAAAGTTGAGAGGATTTTCTTCCCTGCCATGACCACTCACAAAATAGCAGAAAAGCAAGGAAGTTTCTTTTGTGCATTTAAGGTCAATTACATGGAATAATCAGCATCACTGTGCAGGATTATTTTTGCAGTGGGTGTGTTTTCTGACCTGCATTGGTTCAATGAGACTGAATTAAATATTTACATTATTGAATAGACACCAATCAAATGTTTGGGCTGAATTCTAGAGTTTAGAAATTAACAGGAAAAAAATATTTTCTACGTGTCAACAACTAAATGTCAGTTGTATGGATATAATTCCCTACCATCAACTCATTTTGGCTTGACAAGGAGCCCGCTGCGGGAGAAGTTAGGGTGAACGTAAAGAAAGGGTCTGTAGATGCATCCCTGTGGCTTGCCACAGCTTTGCTGTCCAGGTGCGGGATGCGTCCATTTGTGGTCGCATTAGAAAGGGCTACAAACCCTAAACTGAGAAAAGGCTACAGACCCTAAACTGAGATAGGGCTGCCATCTGACAGGGAGGCATGTATAATGAACAATTAGAGTTGGAGTTTTTTATTTAAAAAATGGACATGGTGGTCCTTTATGGATATGGTGAGCATTGTGGAGGGGAAGGGCATGCCTCTAACCCCCGCTAGGGAGAGGCAAAGACATAAAAGGCAACCAAAATGTTTGTACACTCATAATACCCTGAAATAGAAAAAAAGAAAAAAAAGATTTGGTGCTTTATATAAACAGTCAACTTGAAAGTTATAGACAAAGCAGTTTAAGGGATGACTTAGAAACCGAGGCTGCTATGAGCGTGGCGTGTCTGTAGATCCCATTCTGAGAATACATACCTAGAGCTGAGCT
The DNA here is from genome assembly GCA_963574885.1 of Lepilemur ruficaudatus. Classification (NCBI taxonomy): domain Eukaryota; kingdom Metazoa; phylum Chordata; class Mammalia; order Primates; family Lepilemuridae; genus Lepilemur; species Lepilemur ruficaudatus. The sequence goes on along the minus strand of CAUYRT010005223.1, from coordinate 13,247 downwards.
AGGTTAGCGTGGATTGGAGCTTGGAAATTGTAACAGAAACACAAGGAATCGGTTCCTCAAGTCGTTCAGTGCTCATCAACTCCGCTCACTGACTGCTCTGTCTCCAGCCTGGGGCTTCATATCTTAAAGAAACTAAGCCAAAATTCATGACCTCAGATTAATCACACCAATTGCATGGAATTTAGAAAAGGAGGAATGGGAGACTAGGAATTCCCACGCGTGTTTTGAGAAATAGGCAAGGAAGAAGTGGTCCTGCCTCATTCACACAGGTGCTCTTGTTGTAGACGGCAAACTCACACCTGTTCTTGCAGGTCCAGGCCTGTGATACACCTTGGATCACCTAACACTCATTGTCCCACCCCTCCCTCCTCTGTCATTCTTGCTTTCCACCTAATGGCCTCAACGTCATACCCTAAATGACGTAATACCCACATATTCTGGTCCACCTTTGGGCCTCTTACCCCTCTGACCAACAAGTAGCATTTATTGTTATCAAACAACTGCGTGTAGGTTTGGTGAGCATGAGTGTGCTTCCTGAGCCTGGTCCCTGTTGGGCACACTGAAAGACTACGTCCACTAACACAAAGGGACCTCATCAAAATACAGAGTCCTTATATAGTTACCATTCCTTTTCATAATCAGCGTTTGAAAACTATATGTCTAAATTTACTCTTACAAATTAAAAATTAAAATTACTCTTGCAGTGCAAGAGTATCTTAGCCACAAACTTCACACAGGGGGATAAAAATCCCATTTATTTAATTACCTTGTCAAAAGTTTGAGAGGCTTTTATCCATTTCCCATGCCCTCATTATGTACCTCATTATCTGGCTGCCTTGTGTAGTGGCTCTTAGGTGCCATCTAGTTCATAGTCCACATATTCTTGTTCTGTGGTGGCCAAATACAAACATCTTAAAAATAGTGATGATGTGTCTGGTCCAGTGGCTCATGCCTGTAATCCCAGCACTTTGGGAGGCCAAGGCAGGAGGACTGCTTGAGGCCAAGAGTTGAAGACCAGCCTGGGCAATGTAGCAAGATCCTGTCTCTACCGAAAGATTTTTAAAAGTAGCCGGGCGTGGTGCTGAGCACCTGTAGTCCCAGCTACACAGAGGCTGAGGCAGGAGGATCACTTGAGCCCAGAAGTTCACGCTGCAGTGTGCCACGATAGGGCTGCTGCACTCCAGCCTGGGCCACAGAGTGAGACCCTGTCTCTAGGAAAAAAAACAGTGATGATGGTGTAGAAAATGAGGCAGGAGAACCCTGAAGAATTAAATGGGGAGAAGGTCCTTTGTGACATCAGGAGAAGTACAATATTTGGGAGGAAGATGATCTGCACATTCCCCAGATGACAGCATGTTTCCTGTTGGCTCCTTAGGAACTCAGACTGCGCCCCAGAATTGTCAGGCATTTATTGTAATAGATGGAGCACTGGAAATGGAGCTGAGAAGCCCAGGTGACCTCAGGCGAGTCACTATACCTTAGAGATCACATCTGCTTGAGGATGTTTCCTTAGATGAATTTTTTCCTCTCTCTGTACCTCTGTTTCCTCCAGCACAGAACGGGGTTAAGGCTCTCTGCTTTTTGAATACCATTTGAGTTGTCACTGGTTGTTCTGAACACTCTTGTACTTTTCAGAATTTATGTTTAAACGGAGACTACTAAATTGTTGGGAAAAGTGTTTAGAAATCTAGAAAGCTTATCATGTATCTCAAAAACACTTTTGCCTAATCATGGACGTCTCTGATTATCTGTTGTAATGAGCAGTCTATTAGTCAGGTCTCTGAAACTGCAATAGGGTGCACAGCCTGTCAACCTCGTGTCTGACACATAGATCCCCATATCCCGTGGACCTGAGTGTGATCACTAGAATCAGTTTCATCTCACAAGGGAATACTAATGACTATATTAGAAGGCTTGTCAGAGTATTTCACGAAATACTTGTATTTAAAGGAACTCAGATGTTTTGATGAAAGTCAGAACACTTAGGAAAAAAGAACAAAATATTTTATAAAATATGAGACTCGTTAGATAATTCTAAACTTTCAATAGCATAGCATCAATATTGCAGGACATTGCTGGGAGCCCATGATTTCAAATGACATACATCTGCCAGCAATTCTTTTTAAGAAACATTCCCTCTTCACTGCCGCAGTTTCGTATGTTCATACTGACCTCAAGTTCTCAGAGGAAATGATGAGCGGGTCTGGGATGAGATGCAGCACCTGAACCGATGAAGCCTCTTTCCAGTATCATCCCTTTTGTTAAGGGCCAGATGTGAGACAGGAGGAGGAGCCAGGGCATTTTTCCAAGAAGAAAAGCTATGACCAAAAGACGGAACCCACTCAGGGCCCACAGCCCAGACTTGCCCTTGCCCTTACTAAGATCTTGAAGAAGAGCTTCAGCTAAGTTCTTGGGCTATAAAAAGAGAGGAGCTGACCTCCTGCCTATTCTGCTATGCCACATACCAAAGCCTCACTTTTTTACATTTTGACAATGTCCTGGTTCCAATTTTAGAAGGGGAAGTTTGGGAGCATAATGAATGGAAAACGGAAGAGGTAGAAGACGAATATGGCTGCTCCACAGGTGCTAAAAGGAAATGGCAAAAAGGGACACTCAATCCTTTTGACTAAACTATCGTCTAACTAGAGATGACCTTGCTCTGATCAAGGAAATGCTTTGATCTACTGGTGATCTTAGGAAAACCAAATTGCAAAATCCTTTAGGATAGGATTTTGTGATGCGTTGTACATTGTCCAAAGCATGCTGCTTTGAATAATTGCTATGTAAATAAATTAATGGATTCAATTTGTTGCTAGTTGCAGAAACACATGCACAGATCATTTGCATAGTAGTCAGTGTCTAGTATAATCCAGGAGGATGTACCTAACCCCGGCCCCTTCCTGAGGTTACTTCAAGTGGGGAATCATGGGTGGGTAACTTTAAGGGACAAGAAATTTAAAGTAAGAGGGTTTTCTGGGGGGGAAAAAGACCACATGTTGACTGGGAAACCTTAATTTAGTTAAAATAGCAAAGATGAAAACAGTCAAACTAGTTTCTTGATTGACTGCTTACATTGGATTTAATACCATTTTCCAGGTACAACTTAAAAATGAGGAGAAGAAGAAACATTAACTGTCTCTAAAAGACTGACCCAGAAGAAATACGTGTTCAGGTGTCTGACAGGCTCAGCTCCAGCGTGTGGTGAGCACACTATACTCACTGGAATGGGGGCAATGGCCTTCTCTCACTTCAGGGAAAATCATCCCTCTGCTTTCTCTTTAGAAAGGGGAGTAGTTGACACTAATCCCCCACCCCCATCCCAGAGTTTCTCTCACATAATGAAGCTTTTGGAGTGGTTAGGAAATTATCACGGACCCCTGTGGATTCCTTAGTAAGGAATTGCCTGGGTCCTTAAGGTCTCCTTCCACTCTCCGGAGATACAGGGAATATCTCATAGGAAAACAACTCTCAAGAGATTTTTGTGGAGGATGCAGAGGAAGGCAAAAGGTATAAACAACAATTTCATTTCAGACACATCACTAAAATGACTTAAATTTATAGACAAGAGAAGAGAAATAATTCCTCCTAAGAGTATTAATTACAAAAGACTGATTGATTAATTAACTACTGATTAATTACACAAGATTTATTGAGTATTGTTTACCTGGAGTCACAAAATAATTTGACTGTTTGCCCTGTGCTTGAAAATGTTGCATTGCATTTAAGGGGTAAACATAAAAGTTACAAATTCTTTAAACTAACAAGTTTTAATCCCTACCCAATGTTCCACACATCTTGTTCGATCCTTAGGATACAAAAATTCATGAGACAAAGTTGCTGTCTTGAACACTTTTGCATATAAGTACCCAACCATTGGCATTAATTACAAAGAAGACTGTCAAAATAAGCAAATTATCTTTTATGTTTTATATGTTTATATGTAATATGTTTTATAAACTTGGCCCATATTGCTGATAAAATTAAGAGACTATAAGGATATTCTGAATAAGGCAATGGTGAGAGGGAATGGATTTTCAGTTGAATCTTGAAGAAGGTAAATGAAATTGACAAGTGAGAGCCATTAAATAGGAGAGAGAATTGTAACTGTAATGAGGAAAAAGTGTATTAATTAGCAAGCAATAAAAAACAAACTTTTAATTTTCTGGCTTTTGCAGGAAAACAATAGAGTAATTGTTTTGTGTATTTTTTGTCAATTTATTTTTAATTGTGTATATTTATGGAGTAAAATTTGATGTTTTAATCTATGTATACATTATGGAAAGAGTCAAACAAGCTCATTAAAATAGTCATCACCTTGCCAATTTACCTTTTTTTTTTTTGTGGTGAGGACGTTAAAAATCTATTCTTTTAGCAATTTTGAAATATACCACTGTGGTCACTACACAGTGCAACAGATCACTAAAACTTATTTCCCCAGTATAACTGAAATTTTGCACCCTATGATCAACATCTTCCTTTCCCGCATCCCTCCCATGTACCCCCGCCACCTCTGGTAACCACTTTTCTACTCGCTGTTTTTATGATATTGACTTTTTAAGATTCCACATAGAAGTGAGATCATACAGTATTTACCTTTCCGTGCCTGGTTCATTTCATTTAGCATAATGCCCTCCAGTTCCATTCATGTTGTCACAAATGACAAAATTTCCATCCTTTTAAGGCTGTATAGTATTCCTTTGTGTATGTATGCCATATTTTCTTTATCCATTCATCTGTTGATGGACACTTAGGTTGCTCCCAAATCTGGGCTATTGTGAATAATGCTGAAATGAACATGGGAGTGCAGATATCCCTTTGACATTGACCAGCAATTGAATTTCTCTGGATATATACCCAGAAGTGATACTGCTGCATCTTATAGTAATTCTATTTTTACTTTTGGAAGAAATTCCTTACTATTTTCCAAAACAGCTATACTAATTTACATTCTTGTCAACAATATTCAAGGGTTCCCTTTTCTCCATATCCTCTTCAACACTTGTTATCACTTGTCTTTTTGATAATAGCCATACTAACACGTGTGAGGTGATATCTCATTGTGATTTTAATTTGCATTTCCCTGATGATTAGAGATGTTGAGCATTTTTTGTATATCTTTTGGCCATCTTCTTTTGAGAAATGTCTGTCCAGATCTTCTGTTCATTTTTAACAGGTATTTGTTTTCTTCCCATTGAGTTGTTTGAGCTCTTTATATATTTTGGATATTAGTTCCTTAACAGATGTATGCCTTGCAAATATTTTCTCTCAATCCATAAATTGTTCTCTTCACTGTGTTAATTTTTTCCTTTGCTGTGCAGAACATTTTTAGTTTGATGTAATCCATTTGTCTATTTTGGCTTTTGTTCATTTTGAGTTGATTTTATGTGATGTGAGATAAAGGCTCAATTTCATTCTTCTGCATGTGGATATCTAGTTTTCCCAACACCATTTATTGAAGACTGTCCTTTCCCCATAGTGTGTTCTTGGCACCTTTGTTGAAAATCAACTGACCATACATGTGTGGGTATATTTCTGGGCTTCCTACCCTCTTTTGTTGTTTGATGTGTCTGTTTTTATGCCAGTACTATGCTGTTCTAATTATAATAGCTGTATAGTATATGTTGAAGTCAGAGAATGTGATGCCTCTAGCTTTACTCTTTTTGCTCAAGATTGCTTTGGCTATTCAGAATCTTTTCTGGCTCCACACAAATTTTAGGATTTTTTTTCTATTTCTGTGAAAAATGACATTGGAATTTTCATAGGGATTTTATTGAATCTGTAGGTCACTTTGGGTAGTATGAACATTTTTACAATATTAATTCTTCCAATCCATGAACATGAGCTATTTTTCCATTTATTTGCATCTTCCTCAACATCTTTCAATGTTTAATAATTTTCAGTGTACAGATCTTTCACTTTCTTAGTTAAAATTACTCCTAATTATTTTCTGATGCTATTTTAAATGGGGTTGTTTTCTTGATTTCTTTTTCAGATAGTTAGCTGTTAGTGCATAAAAATGCTACTGATTTTTGGATTTTGAACTTGTAACCTGCAACTCTACTGAATTTATGTATTAGTTTTCAGAGTATTTTGGTAGAGTTTTTAAGGTTTTCCATATAGAAGTTCATGTCACCAGCAAACAAAGACAATTTTACTTCTTCCTTTCCCATATGGATGCCTTTTCCTTTTCTTGCCTAATTGTTCTCACTAGGTCTTCAGGACTGTGTTGAATAAAGTGGTGAGAGTGGGCATTCAAGTCTTATCACTGATCTTAGAGAAAAAGCTCCCAACTTTTCACCATTTATTATGATGTTAGCTGTGGGTTTGCCGTATATGGCCTTTATTGTGTTGAAGAACATTCCTCCTGCATCTATTTTGTTGAGAATTTTTATCATAAAAGAATGTTGAATTTTGTCAAATGCTTTTCCTGTGTCTATTAAGCTGTAGTTTTTGTCCTTCACTCTGTTGATTTGTGTATGTTGAACCATCCTTGACTCCTGAGATAAATCTCACTTGATTATGGCAAATAATCTTTTCAATGTGTTATTGAATTTGGTTTGCTAGTATGTGTTGAGGATTTTTGCATCTTTATTCAACAGTGATATTGGCCTGCAGTTTTCTATTCTTGTGGCTTTGTCTGTCTTTGGTATCAGGGTAATGTAGGCCTTGTAAAATGAGTTTGGAAGTATTCCCTCCTCTTCAATTTTTTGGAGGAGTTTGAGAAGTATTGGTAGGAGTTAGTTCTTTAAATGTTTTGTAGAATTTAGCAGTGAAGCCATCTGGATTCAGGCCTTTCTTTGATGGGTGATATTTTATTACTGATTCAATGTCCTTATTCATTATTGGTCTGTTCAGATTTTCTGTTTCTTCCTGGTCCATTCTTGTTAGGTTGCTAGCTTATGCAACATGGTGGTGTGTTTTGTGTATTTAACATCTATGCAGCATTTCCTATGTTCTAGCCACTATTCTAAGAATTTTAATCAAATGAATTCATTATGTCCTCCTCCCAACAGTGGAACAGAAAAGAACCAGGCATTGTATCTCTGTGGATTTGGACTATATTCCAAAATCTACTACCACAAGCTCTTTGACCATGGACAAATTAGGTTTCCTATGATGCTTCAGTCACTTGCTCCTGCTTTGTTTTGGGAATCGAAATTCCATCAAATCCCAGGATTTGGTAAACCCTCTCTTGACAGTCCTCCTCATTCACAAATTCCTTTGGAGAATGAAAAACTATTTATTTGTAACCAAAATTCTTATTTAGTTCCTGCTTGGTGAGAATGAATAAAGTTTTTAAGTCACCAGGTAAAGGACTATATCCAAAAAAATTCAAAATAATAATTTGTATGAGAGAATCTGCAATATCTAAAAAAAATCATTCACAAGAATTCAGTGTTAACAATTACAAAGAAAAACTTGCTTAGACTGTTATTTCTACTTTTTAAAACTCATGTGAATAGTCCACATTCAGAAAGTCAATGATTTTGAAATTCAAAGAAAAGCTCAACTACTAAAGTCCCTTTTCCACCTAAGAGAATGAAACACTGAGGCAAAGCCTACATAAATCTGTGAGAAAAATAACCTAGCAGAAAGTCCACAGAAGGTCCAGACTCTCTCAATGGCAGGAATCACATGATCCAGTCTCTCTTTGATCCCAAGTCCGACTCATTCCTCTGAATGCTTGAACCAGCAGCAGCATGAGGTAGTACAGGGCAACTGTGTCTTCACTATAGGAAAAGCAAACAATACCAGGCATCCAGAAGTCTTGCTTCCACTTTTTACTCAACAGTAATGAGTTATGTGAACTTGGACAAATTTCTCAAGCTTTCTATAACTCTAAGTCATTTGTAAAATGAAGACTTGAATTCTATAATTTCCAAAAGTCTTTCAAATTGTAAAACTGTTGAAGGAGAGCCACTCTGGAGAATGTTTTAGCTGGGGATAAGCCTGCTGGCAAACTCTAGGCATCATGTGGAAGAGAAATGACCATGTACTGCTGCTAAAATAGACCACAGACTCCTAGGACACAGTCATATTGCCAATAACCTTCATTTTCACCTCCTAGTCCCATTTAATGACTACTGTCTGAATGCATCTGACTGGTTCATTCCATTATTTATTAAACTAGATGGAATAATAAAAGCAGCTCATAGCATGTAACAAATAACTACACATTAGGAAAGTAGAAAAATATGAAAACATAAACTTTAATCAAGTCGAAGAAAAATTAAAAAAGCAGAAATCAATAAATTTGACAACAGAAAAGTGAGATAAAATCTCTAAAAACTAATAAAGAAAACCTGGTCATCAACAAAATTGGCAACCATTTAGCATGACTAACAAAAATAAGAAGACCAAAATTACCAATATCAAGAGTAACATTAGAGATTTCAGTTCAGACTACAGAGATATTAAAAGGATAAAAAGGGATTACTGCAAATAATAGTACTACACACTTAAATTCTAAAACTGAGATGAACAGACCAATTTCTCAAAACCCACAAACTACCAAAACTCTCCCAAGATGACATACTACCTGAATAGTCTTATAAAAAATTAAATTAATTCATCATTAAAAACCTTCCAAAAATATCTCCAAGCCCAGAAGCTTTCACTGGCAAATTCTACCAAATATTTGAAGAAGAAATAATACCAGTTCTACAAAAGCTTTTGTAGAATATAGTAGAAGAACAAATGAACAAACACATTCTAGCTCATTTTGTGAGGAAAGCATTACTCAAATATAAAAACCAAACACAGAACAAAAGAGAAAACTACAAAATCTCACATTCATATAGTTTGAAGAAATCCTGTCATTTGTGGCAATATGGATGAACCTGGAGGACATTATGTCAAGTGAAATAAGCTAGGCAGAGAAAAATAAATATGCCATGTTCTCACTCATATATGGAAGATAAATAAGTTAATCTAACAGAAGTAGAGAGGAGAATAGTTGTAACTAGAGACAGAGAAGCTGGGGGAGGTGAAAGGGGGAGGTTGATTAATGGATACAAAATTACATCTAGATGGGAGAAATAATTTCTAGTGTTTTGTAGTATTGTAAGGTGACTACAGTTAACAATAATTTATTCTATAATTTCAAATAGCTGGAAGAGAGGATTTTGAATGTTTCCAACACAAAGAAATGATAAATGTTTGAGGTGATGGATATACTAATTACTCTGCTTTGATCATTACACATTGCATAAAGGTATCAAGATATCACACTGTACCCCCAAAATACCTTCTTACTTAATACTGAATAGTTTCTCCTTAAGATCAGGAATGGAGAAAGTCCACTCTCATCACTCCTATTCAACATCTTACTGGAAGTCATAGCCAGAGAAATAAAGCAAGAAAAAGAAATAAATGGCATATGAATTAGAAACAAAAAAATAAAACTAAATCTATCCACAGCAACATGAATACCTACATAGATAATACCAAAAAATCTACAAAACAAATCAAGAAACTGTTAAGTGAGTTTATTAAGGCAAAAAGATACTAAATAAACACATAAAATTCAATCCTATTCTACATGTTAGGCACCAAAACTTTTTTAAAAATACCTCTTACAATAGCTAAAAAATAAAATACTTGGGTATAAGTTGCATAAAACATACAAAGGATCTGTATGCTGAAATCTAGAAAAGTTTACAAAAGAAATAAAAGATATCAAATTAGTGTGGTGACATACCATGTTAATGAATTTAAAAACTCAGCATGGTAAAGGTGTTGATTCAATCCAAATTGATCTACTGATTTAATGCAATTCTAATAAAAATCCCTCCAAGACTTTTGGAGATATAGACAAATTAATTCTGATTTATATGGTAAAGAAAAGGAAGCTTTAGAACAAATTTTAAAAATAAGATTAAAGTTGAAAGATTTACAGTGCCTGATTTTAAGACTTACTATCAAGCTAAAACAATCAAGACAATGTAGTATTGGCTAAGAAATATACACATGAATCAATGAAACAGAGTAGGAGCCCAGAAACGGACCCACAGAATTATGGCCAATTGATTTTTGACAAAGATGCAAAAATAATTTAACAAGTATTTTCAACAAATTGTTGGAACAACTGAACATCCATATGCAATTTTAAAAATTCTCATACCTTCAACAAAAATTGTCAAAATGGATTATAGATCTAAATGTAAAATATAAAATCATAAGACTTTTAGTAGAAAACAAAAGAAAAATCTTTTTGGCCTGTGGTTAGGCAAAGAGTTCTTAGGACACTAAAAGCCCAATTTGTAAGAGAAAAATTGACAAAACGAACTTAATCCAAATTAAAAACTTTGCTGAAAGACATTGTTAAGAGAATGAAAAACCATCTTATAGGCTAGCATAGAGTATTTGCAAATTATGTATTCACTAAGTGACTTCTTTCCATAATTGTTAAAGAATGGTCAAAACTCTTCAGGAAGAAGACAATCAACCCAATTTTTTAAATGGGCAAAAACCTGAACAGAGATTTTAAAGAAAAAGGTATATTGGTGACAAATAAATACGAGAAAAGATGTTCAATGTCAGTAAACATTAGAAAAATTAATACCATGGTAAAATACCACTACACATGTATTAGTATAGCTAAAATTAAATACTGATACTAACAAGTGCGACAAAGTAGCAAAGCAACTGGAAGTCTCATACATTGCTTGTGGGAATGCAAAATGGTCCACCATTCTGGAAAATGGCTTGACATTTTCTTATAAACATACACTTATGCTATGACCCTGTTATCCCACTTTTGAGTATTTACACTAGAGAAATAAAACCCTTTGTTCCCAAGAAAACTTGTATTCAAATGTTTACAGCAGCCCTATTTACAATTGCCCCAAATAACTCAAATATTCCTCAGCCAGTGAACAGATAAGCAAACTGAAGTCACCCACACAATGGAATTCTACTCAGCAAAAATGAAAGAATGAACTACTGATACAACAATTTGAGTAAGCCTTAAACACATACTGATGATTAAAAGAAGGCAATTTAAAACCAACCATGTTACTTTATGATTACATTTATATATCATTCTCCAAAAGGTAAAACTGTAGTGATGGAAACAGAGCAGTGGTATTCAGAGTTTAGAGCTGAGGGAGAGTGGGTCAATAAAGAAATAGCACAAGGAAGTTTTTTGGGGTGGTGGAACTATTCTATTCCTGCTCTTGGTGGTAATTATCTAAATCTATATACATATGAAAAGCTCATAAAACTGTTCACCCAAAATTCATAGTTTTACTTTACAATGAATTAAAAAATAAGACTTAAAACAATCTGAAGAAAATCAATGATATATATATATCATATATATATGGATTTTTGTTTTTATTTTGAAAACAAATAATAAAGTTGAAATTCATTCCATTTTCTGGAATATAGTATTTTCAAGACCATCAAGATGTGGAAAGCAGGAGTAATGACAAGATTCAAGACTATTTCAGAGAAATATTTGTGAACCTGAATTGTTTTAATCCTCCTCTTTGTTTTACCTGGGGGCACTGGGGGAACAGTGTTTTGATTATTAGCATAACTATATCTTCAATGACAAAAGCAAAGGAGTGGCACGATCAGTTCCATCAAATAACCTGAGTCATAAAAACAAAGTAAGTTTAAACTGGATAGTTTACTGACTTAATTCACCAGCTGTTGGACTTCTAAGCAGTTACATGGTTTGGCCTACTGTGGTTTATTGCTCAGAGACAGAATTAAGTCAGACAAATGAGGAAAAACCTAAGGGATCAAGTTGTCTCTGTCTTCGCCCAGGGCAATGAGAGGTTGACTTACTACGCAGATCTCTCACTGGGGCTGTCGCCATTCACCCAGGACTTAGAGTGCATTTCAGTAGGGATGACAAAGGCACCCCCAAGAAATGGCCACCTCAGAGGCACAGCCCAGAGGAAGGAACACCAAACTTTCTAATGGCCCAATTCCATAGTTTGGAGTCTGTTAGGAAAAGCTTAATGAGTCCTTCTGTGCCAGGAGGCTCTTGTCTCAGAGGGCATGATGAATATGAGATCATCATTTTCATGAGATTTGTCCCAGTAGTATTAAAATAATGATTCTTGAGATCATTCCTTCCAACTTGAGAGAAAACTGTGCTAATTACCAATTCATGTAAAATGGAACTTTTCAGCCAGCCCTCCAATATGTTCCTTCTACATCCAGAAAAGCAAACCAGACACCAGAGATTACGTCTACGTTATTCTCTCTTATTTATTTCTCACTCCCAATCAAATCCCAAGTCTTGATAATTCTATTCCTCTACTGTCTCCAAATCCAATTCCTATTCTTCACTCATAATCTAGTTCTTTTTTTCCCCAAATATTTATTGTTATAAAAAGATGTACATGGGTCATTGAATATAAAAGCAATTTCCCAAATGAGCATATAATTCCAGTTTTATGAACATACACTGTTATCTTCTATATTATATCTATACATATACTGAAACATCTCTGGAAGATTATATGCTAAAGCATCATAAGGAATACTTCTTAATTTACATATCATGCCTTTACTCCATTTTAAGTGTATAATTAAATGATTATCAGTAAATTTACCAACTTGAACAGCTAAACACATAAATCAATTTTAGAGGATTGCCTTCCCCCTATTGAAACTCCTAATACTCTTCCCCAACTACATTTCAAGCATGCCCCTCGCCTCCACAGTGCTCTCCACATCCCTCAGATGTGGGTCTACCCCCCATCCCCTAATCTCTACTGAACACCACCACAATTTGTGCACCATACTGTTAATCAGTCAGTACCAATTTGATGGCGAGTACATGTGGGGCCCATTCTTCCTGTCTTGTGTCACCTGACTTTGAATAATGGACTTAAACTTAACCCAGAATAATATAAGCAGTGCTAGTACACTGTCATTTCTTAAAATTGAGTAATATTCCATTGTAAACATATACCAAATTTTAATAATCCACTCATGAATTGATGGGCACTTGGGTTGTTTCCACAACCTCGCAATAGTGAATTATGCTGCCATAAACATTCGGGTACAGATGTCTTTGTAATAGAATGGCTTATGTTCTTTTGGGTAGATGCCCAATAATACTATTGCTGGATCAAATGGTAATTCTATTTTTAGCTCTTTGAGGAATCTCCAAATTCTTTTCCACAGAGGTTGCACTAATTTGCAGTCCCACCAGCAGTGTAAGAGTGTTCCTGTTTCTCCACATCCTCGCCAGCATTTGTTGTTTTGGGATTTTTTGATAGAGG
>CAUYRT010005220.1:0-14542 GCA_963574885.1 Lepilemur ruficaudatus | reverse complement strand
CTGGGCGCGGTGGCTCACGCCTATAATCCTTGCACTCTGGGAGGCCGAGGTGGGTGGATCGCTCAAGGTCAGGAGTTCGAAAGCAGCCTGAGCAAGAGCGAGACCCCATCTCTACTAAAAAGTAGAAAGAAATTAATTGGCCAACTAAAAACATATAGAAAAAATTAGCCGGGCATGGTGGCGCATGCCTGTAGTCCCAGCTACTCAGGAGACTGAGGCAGGAGGATCGCTTGAGCCCAGGAGTTTGAGGTTGCTGTGAGCTAGGCTGATGCCATGGCACTCTAGCCCAGGCAACAGAGTGAGACTCTGTCCAAAAAAAGAAGGAGACTCTGTTGGGCAGGCAGACTCCTCACCATCTTCCAATAGCTTCTCCCCTTGATGTGACCAAGTGTTACACAACTAGCTCCAAACATAATAGCATGGTAGCAAAAGCACCATGCAAGGGCTGGCCAGCCCGGTCTCAAGGCCAGAGATCCTGTGTTAATAGATCATGCGTGTGACCCGGGCATTGTTTTGATTTAAAGCTCCCTTGTCAATGCTTGTGTGCAGTCATGTGTGAAAATCATCGCTGTGGCCCTAGGAAAACCTGACCGTTCAGAAGTGCAATCCCTACCTGCTCTCCCTGGGGCGTGGTGGATGAAGCTGCCTAGGGGTCCTTTCTTCCCCACCCCCACCCCACACACACCTGCATGTAGACCACCTGAGCTTTTCAATAGGTTGGGACATCACTGCTCATGCTGGGCTCACCTTCCTGGGAACCTGGAAACTCGCTGTGCATTTTTTAACAGAGGTTTGGCAAGGTCCCTGAACTGCAGAAAAAGAGAGTTGAAGAGGGCCCAGATTTACACTGTGAGAATACAGGCATCAGAGGTGAGGTCAATCAGTGAGGGCACTGAAAAGGAGGAACCAGGGAAGTGGAAAGAAAACCAATAAGGAAAGCCCCAGTGAAGCTAAAGGAGAAGATGCTTTTCAGAGAGAGGGGTCCACCCTGACCTCAGGCTCCTCCTTTCCACCACCCCTTCCGGTTATCTTCACCTATTTGCTTTGCTCAGCCCTACTTTCCATGATGTGATTCATCTTTCCTTTGAGCACTCTCAAACTCCTCACTCCTCTCATCCTCCAAAGTACTCACCTGGCCAAACCCCTGCCATCTCTGTCTTCTCTGCCAGCTGAACGCAGCAGGAAGAAACCACCCAGCCAGCCCGACTGGTTTTACCTGAACTGGAGGAATCACAGACCTCAAACACATCTCTGGTGTGCTTGCATTTCCCCTCCGCCTGCCCTCCAGCTGATGAGTAGGTCCCACACTTCCCTGTGCAAACAGAAGCCATCAAACGGGAACCCCCCTGTCACCCAGAGCACAAGGCCTGCCCCTTGTCTTGTCTTCCTTTTCTGCCCTCCCAGATGAGGCCCTTTCAATCCCCCAACTCCTGGGTCCCATCCCCTCTCTCATGGATTGAGGTTTTCCTTCCTTCCTTCCTTCCATCCCTCCTTCCTTCCCTCCTTCCCTTCTATCTCCCTCCTTCTGTCCTCTTTGTTGCTCCCCATCCTCCCCTCTTCCTCCTCCTTCTCCCTCTTATCTATACCATCCATTTCTTTCTCCCTCTACTAGACCATGCCCATCATTATCCCCAAATGCTCCTGCATTTCCTTATTTTTTTTTCTTTAAATGAATCCCTTCCTTGGAACCTGTAAGATTAAAAGAGACTTTTGCTAAAGTCAAAAGTCAACCGAATGCCACTCAAGGACTTTGGATGCTGATTCTAACAGCAGAAGAGGGAAGAGGGAGGGAGAAAGGTAGACGGGAAGGAAGGAGGGAGGGAGGGAAAGAAGGAAATCAATGTATTTTAAAAAATCACAAGACTGTAATCCTAGCACTCTGGGAGGCCGAGGTGGGCAGATTGCTTGAGGTCAGGAGCTCCAGATCAGCCTGAGCAAGAGCGAGACCCCATCTCTACTAAAAATAGAAAGACATAAATTGGCCAACTAATAATATATAGAAAAATTAGCTGGGCATGGTGGCGCATGCCTGTAGTCCCAGCTACTCGGGAGGCTGAGGCAGGAGGATCGCTTGAGCCCAGGAGTTTGAGGTTGCTGTGAGCTAGACTGACGCCAGGGCACTGTAGCCCAGGCGACACAGTGAGACTCTGTCTCAAAAAAAACAAAAAAATTAACTGCATCTGAAGCACTCAGGACTGTTCTGGGGCTTGGTAATTAACTAGAATAAATGGCACTGGTTGGATGGTGTTAGGAAATTGTTTCCATAGGATGCTCAGGGTCTGTGCTCGGCACATCTGGCCTCACAGCAACCTTTGGGGTTAGTCCCATTTTTCTGATGAGAAAACTCAGGCTCAGAGAGGTTCAGTCACCTGCCCAAGGCCACAGTTCTTGAATAATTGGGCCAACATTTGAACCGAGATCCTTCTGACTCCTGAGTTTTTCTTTCTGACTGTGAGTACCAGCTTTCTCCATGGTCCCCCTGCTTCCCCTCTTGCTCTCTCTACAATCTGTTCTTCCCACGTCAGCCAAAGAGATTCCAGGAAAGGGTAAAGCCGATCTTTCCCCTTCCTAAGATCCTTTGGCCATGTGACTTGATGCAATGGACGATCCTGGGTTGAATCCTGGAC
This sequence comes from Lepilemur ruficaudatus, assembly GCA_963574885.1. NCBI lineage: Eukaryota > Metazoa > Chordata > Mammalia > Primates > Lepilemuridae > Lepilemur > Lepilemur ruficaudatus. Next base: position 11,915 of record CAUYRT010005220.1, on the reverse strand, counting down.
TGGGGAAAACATTGCTATAAAGAACTTTATTGAGACAAACAGATTTGAATTTGTGGATCAAACAATAGTATTATTGTATCAGTGTTACATTTACTGATTTTGATACTTGTTCTGGGGTTTTTAAAAAGAATGTCTTTGTTCTTAGTAGCTCCATGCTAAAGGATTTAGGAATCAAGGAACACGATGTCTTCCACTGCCTCTCAAACATTCAGAAAAGAATGAGATACGGCAAACGTGGCCAAATGTTACTGGCTGGTGAATCTAATTCTTCTTATCCTTTTTGCTAGTTTTCTATAAGTTTGAAATTACTGCTGGTAAAAACCAAAGCAACAAAACAAACCCTTCCTTCCACTCCTAGGTAGATACCCAAGAGAAATGAAAACATGTTCACCCAAAAACCTATATACCACCCCAAAACCTATAAATGCATGTTCATAATAGTCAAAAAGTAGAAATAGGCCAGGCGTGGTGGCTCATGCCTGTAATCTTAGCACTCTGGGAGGCCGAGGTGGGCAGATCGTTCAAGGTTAGGAGTTCGAAATCAGCCTGAGCAGGAGCGAGACCCCGTCTCTACTAAAAAGACAAAGAAATTAATTGGCCAACTAAAAATATATAGAAAAAATTAGCTGGGCATGGTGGCGCATGCCTGTAGTCCCAGCTACTCGGGAGGCTGAGGCAGAAGAATCGCTTGAGCCCAGGGGTTTAAGGTTGCTGTGAGCTAGGCTGATGCCACGGCACTCTAACCCAGGTGACAGAGCAAGACTCCATCTCAAAAAAAAAGAAAAAAAAGAAAGAAAGAAAGAAAAAGGAATATGAATTTCAGAGCAGGGCTGCAGGGCTCCCTGGGTTCAGATCCCTGTGGCACCTGAAATTGACAATTCTGTAACCTCTCTGTGACTCAGTTTCCACATCTGTAAACCAGGAATGATATTGGCATCCCCTATCTGCTGGGATTGTTGGGGCATTCCATGAGAGCATCCTTGTGTCTGGCCTGCGGCGCAAGCTCCGTTAAGCAATACTTGTAACTGCATCTTGCAGCCTGCGAAATGTTCACTCCAGCCATGGGTGTCTGTCACAGCCATGTCAACGGTGTTTCACAAATCCTGTAGCCAGCTCTGGGGAGAGCGGTGAAGCCTTTACAAGTGAGATCGGTAACAGACCCAAAATCCTGACTTAAGTCTCATTGGCGGCAGGCAGTCTTGGGGACAGAGTAATAAAAGTCAAAACCGGGCCAACTCTTCCATCAGCCACTCGCGTGGAGCGGCTGAGGCCGGCTTCCCTTCTTAAAGGGACCTCTCCTAGTTTTCACTTTCTCTTCTCTTTCCTAAGATGGCCTGGCACGTTTCTCCTCCTGACCCTGCCAAGCACAGTCAAGTAAGGGGCCCCTCCCATGCCGTAGGAATGTCGAATACAGCAGTGATTACTAAATCCCTTAAAGCAACAAATAAAAATAAAGCGACTCTAAGTGGGGTCAGGATATTTATCTGGTGGTGCATAACTAACAATACCCTGTAGATGAAGAAACTAATTCTCTGTCTGTCCCCGACCTCCAATGCCACTGTGGCGGTCTGCAGAGGCTGCAGGTCGGGGGTCCACGGCCTCTATAGCAGGGTCTAGAGTTTTCCTAGGGGAAGTAGCAGCAAGGCACGTGGTTGAAAAGGCAAAGTTCTCAGAACAGAATTTTTAATTTACTTTGTGTGTTTTTCTTTGAATAGGTGATCCAAGGCTCAAACTTTACAAAGGTACAAAAAGATCTTCCATCTACCCACCGATGCCTCGCTCTCCACAGGCAACTGCTGTTACCAGTTTGTTTCTGCTTTTGAAAATATTCTGTGTCTTTAACAAGCAATAGCTTGTACTTTTTTCTCATCTCTTTCTACGACTGATTTTTTTTTAAGTTTTTATCTGTGTGGGTTTTTTTTTAAATTTCGGGATATTATGGGGAATAGCTTGTATTTTTTCATCCGCACCTTTTAAATTTTTATACGCTCTGCTTCCTTCTTTGCTTTTCCCCCCTGTCTGAATACATAGCTCATTGTCTGTCGGTTTGTGTGTCCCTACCTCACTGGGCTACTTCGTGTCGCATTGTGGGCCAGCCCACAGCTTATTTAATGAGTCCCCCATCTATGGAAAACTAGGTTGTTGTTTGCAGGCTCTTGGTTTTTTCTTTACGAATTTTTATGAAAACAAACAAAAGTGATGCTTGGTTAGCCTTTATCGAGAAACGGACGAAAGCCCCAACCTGCCCCCTCTCCCCGCGTCCTCCAAGGGTACCCCACCTCCGGGGTCGCAGAGCTCTGTGCCGTGTGTCCCGCCCGAGCCCGGCCTGCCCGGAGCTGTCAGGCGCCGGCCACGGCCCTCGGGAGCCCCGCCCCGCGGCCCGCCCGCAGCCGGCCCGATTCAAATTCAGCCAATGGTAGTGTGTAAACAAACCAAGGCCCCGCCCCTCCAATGAATAATTCCCCCCTCCCGGGCGGGCGCGAGGCTCATTTAACCCGGCGGGGGGTTGGGGGCGGGACGAAGCCGGGGCCCCGCCCCCACTCTCGAGCCAATAGGCGGCCAGACTCCGTGCCCGCACTTGCCGCGCTGAGGACCCGAGGCCGGGCTGGGCGCGCGGCTGCCTGATTTCGTCGCCGCTCGAGGTCTTGGCGCTCGGGGCAGGCGGGCAGGGCGCGGGGTTGGGGCAGAGCGCTCCGCTGTACCAGCCGCATTCGGAGGGTGCGGTCAGAGGGCAGAGATCGCCCCGAAGTCCACGCCCTCTGATTTCCCCCCATTCCTTCCCCGGTCTGGCAGCCAAAACCCGGATCCCGGAAAGGTTTTGGTGGAAACGTTCTCCGCTCACCCCCATTGAGCGAAACCTGGAGGGGGACGCAGGGGTGTTTTAGTATTGGGCAAGGCTGTTCATTTATTCCCCTTTGTTATTGAAGTGTCACATACTTGGGGAAAAATGCACGCGCGATGTGTGCTGCTCAACTGAAAACTAAAACTACCTGTGGCACGGGCATCCTCTCAGATGGAAAAACAAGTTGGCAAAGTTTTCAACTTTACAGCCGCCAGTGCAGGGTGGAGCCCGGGAGCCACAGAGGGCATTGTTTAGACTTTCAGACGCACAGCCACTTATTCACAAAGAAAGGAAGAAAGGAAGGAAGGAAGGAAGAAAAAAAAAACACCCCTCTCAGTAGAGAGATGGCTATGGGCTATCGGGCCAGACACTGATCAGTGTCCTGCTGGGTAGGGGCGGGCTGCTGGGGCGGCTAGGAGATGCAGGGCTCAGGTAGGGGTGAGGGTAATCACCCTGGTTGGGAGAGCCTGAGCCGGAAACGCGAGGGGACAGAAGATGCTGGGGTACTTGGCGGGAAGGGGAGCTCTCCAAGGCTGGCTGGTTGGAAGGGGAAGAGGGACTTGGAGCCAGTGGGGCAGGATGTGGGAAGAGCGTTAGGCCCCTGGGAAAAGGCAGTTCTCCAATGTACTGGACCCTTCCACGAAAAACAAGAGGATTTCCTGCCTTTGCTAAAGTATTCCAATTAAACGTTGAGATGAGGGGCCCAGAAATCCCAAGCTCATGTTGGGGCTGAGGCCGTGGGGTTTTCATAACCACAGGCCCAATGTGTAGGGTTACACCTAGGGTCGAGCGGCTCCGGCTGCGGGGCCCTATCAAAGCATTTGCTTCACAGCAGTCCCTTTTGGACACCTACATTCATTAAGCAAACATTTGTGAAGTGTCAGCTGTGTGTTAGGATAGAGGAAATACGGTGACCCGTATGGGTTAACCCCCAAATTGGCAGGCAAGGGCTGTCTGCCAGGAGCCCAGCTGAACACAGGGTGCAGCATCTTTGCTGGTGGAGAAAGGGTAGGTGTGTCTTCTGCAGTCCTAATTTTCTCACCTCTGTATTCTGCTTTGTCTCTATCTCAAAAGAGCTTCAATGTCCACTGTCCCACTGCATCTTACCATAAAGTCTGGACTCTGGGGACAGAGACAGCTGGGTCTGAATCTCTGGCTTATGACCCTGATCTAGTTTTTTACTCTCTCTGAATGTAGGTTTCTTAGGTTTCTCCATCACAAATGGGGACAGGGATAGAATTGAGATTTGAGATTTAAATGAGAACCAGTGCCTGGCCCAGAGGTTTGTTATTACAGTCTTCAGAGTGTTTGTCAGATTGCGGAGTTACAATTGCCTGGTTAATTATATGCATACACGGATGTGTTCACGGGGAGGTAAACGGATGTCTGCAACTTACTTTGAAATGCATCAAAAAATAAGATGGATTTGCTGGATGGATAGAAGCAAAGAGGTGTGATAAAGCAAGCAGAGTAACATGCTGATATTTCTTCTGCTTTTCCATGTTTGAAAATTTTCATAATAAAATTGGGGAGGCAGATTTTGGTGTCTAACAGTATATGCTTATTGAAGGGATGAGAAAATGGAGGAGCTAGAGAAGTGACTTGCCCTAGGTTCATCGGGTGACTCAGCAACAGAATACCTGGGTGTACTGGATTAGTCCCCACCCTGCAGGCATGGCCCTGAGACAAGTTGATGAACTTGTCTGGGTCTCACTGCCCAACTCAATTCTTAACCTGGGACTCACAAGTTGCATCTGATTCTCCAAAGGGAGGGGCATGTTGCCCACAAAAGACAGCAGGTCTCTTTCCACTGGGGCCCATATTGACCCCAGGATTGCCTTTGGCCATCCCGTTTGCTGCCTCTGGCCAGGGGGTATTTCTCTGACCTTGCCCACTGATTCTAGAGCAATGGGGACAACTCTGAAGCCTAGACAGGACCTCCAGGAGCTAGAGGAGAGCAGGAAAGACACGCTGTTTGGTCTCCCAGGGCTTTGTCAGCCACGGCTAGATTTGGGGCTGGCCTTTTTATAGTTTCCTCTACACCTAGCCAGGGCCATTTCAGTGGCAATGGCCTAGAGACCATCTCCCTAAGAGGCCAGGCGTGCACATGAAGGGGGTGGGTATTATCTCTGTCCAGCAAACCTTTTTTGAGCATTGACTAAGTGCCAGGCACTGTTGTAGGGGTGGGGGATATACTATAATGCACCAAAGAAACCTCGGACATGCCACAGAGGGCATAACCGAGGTGGTAAACTGAGGCTAAGTGACTTGTTTGCTTACTTGCTCATTGTCTGTATGGCCTAATAGACTGTGAGCTGTATGGGGGGTAGGAACCAGGGTGGTATTGGTCATCACTGGATCCTTGGTGCACACTAGATACTCAAAAGACTTCCAGTATGAATGAATAAAAACAAAGTCTCCAGTCAGTCCCAAGTTCTTAGTCCCCAGGGGCCAGCAGCTATACAAGTGATACCTACCCCAGATCCCCCTTTTGCAGTGATGCCTTCAGGGTTGGGTCCACTTCCTGGTCACATGACCTTGGGCAAAAACACCCTCTCTGAGCCAATTTAGTTCTCTATGCTGTAAGATGGAAGTAGCTAATGGTCTGTCCCTTCCCCCGTGAGGGCGGAGGGAGGAGGAGGAGGAGGAGGAGGAAGGGGAGGAGGGGGAGGAGGGGAGGAGGAGGAGGAGGAGGAGGAGGAGGAGGCGGCGGAACACAAAACCTACAAGGTTTTTTTTTTCTTTTGCATTTAATTAAAAATTAATGGGCGGTTCTGATTAGAAATACTCTGCTCACCACCAAGTTAACACTTTAAAAAGCGTGGCTCCATCAACTGTGGCAAATACCAGTGCAGAGTTGAGAAGGGGTGCACTACACAAAAATAGTGAATGTGTATACTGCTGTTTTCCAGAAAAGTCCACGTACCTCCCATGGGCTGCGGATGAGCACTGTGTTAAGTTTAGACATTTACTGCACTCTCACGTTTCGGGTAAAGCATGTGTTCACTTCTGGAATTGACCTTTCCTTTTTATATAATAATCATCAATAATAGTAAGAGCCACCATTATCTGGCACTTCCGGTCAGGTGCTGTCCCCAAGGGCCATTCCTCCTAATGACCCTATGCATTTTAGAGATGAGGAAAGGGAGGCAGAGAGGTGAAGTAGTTTGCCCAACATCACACAACAAGGAGGTGGCAAAGGCAGGATGTGAACCAGGGGTTGACAGGAAGAAAAATCCAAGAAGAAAAATCTACTTTTAAGTAAATATTATGGGTGGTACCTCCAAAGGAATAGGATAAATATTAAGACTTAAAAAACACAGATATATCTCAACTGTTCATTTATTCAACACACATTTATTGGGCACTTCCTGTATGCACGAGCTTTTCTGAGCACTGGGGAGACAGGAGGGAATAAGAGACCAGCATGTACGTCCCCTTGGCCGGTGCGCCCCGGAGAGGCCCCAGCCCGGCGCAGCGCACACAGTGGGCGCCTACCACACGTTCTCTGCATCAACGCCTCAGTCCCAGTGTCCCGCCGGCAGGGCGTTCACGGCCTGGTGGGGCGGAAACGGACCCAACACCACCGCGGCGTCCTGGGGCTTCTGGGAATCCCAACAGCGCGGCCGGAGAAGCCGGGAAGAGCCTCCGAGGCAGGAGCGATCGGCCTAGCCAGCCGCGCCGCGGCTCCCCAGGCACGGACTGGGGTGAGTGATCAACCACGCCCGAGGGCCCAGCCTGTCGCCCCAAAGTCCCCGCCGCCTTTCGCCGCCCCCTCCCCCCCCGGTCGGCTCCGACTCTGGGCTCCTTCGCGGTCCCACCTCCGGGGGACTTCCTCCTCTTCTAGGCTGGACTCCCGCTATCTTTTCGAACCTTCGGCGCTCCCCCTGGGCGCGCGTCCTCCTGCTGGGCGACCGTCCCCCGCCTCGGGGACGCGCCCAGGGCGCACGGCGCCCCCTCCCTAGGTGGGACGGGCGCCGGGGATCTGGGAGCGCGGCTCCCTTTGGCTTCGCCCTCCCAGACATCCGGAGCACGGCTCGAGGCCGTCGAGTAACTACACCGGAGTGTGGGCAGGCGCACCCCGAACCCCCCGGGACTGGGGCTGGGGGAGGGGCGGCGCTGGAGCGGCGGGCACCCTCCCCGACGTCCGCGGCCTCCCATTCGCTCCCGGGCCCGCCGCTCGGCCTGGCCCGGCCGGGGCTGGTTCGCTGAGACGCGGGGCGGGGCCTCCCCAAGCCCATCCCCCGGCGAGGGCGGAGGGAGGAGGAGGAGGAGGAGGAGGAAGAGGAGGGGGGGCGGAACACAAAACCTACAAGGTTTTTTTTTTCTTTTGCATTTAATTAAAAATTTTTTTTTTTTTTTTTTTTTTTTGCACATCCGAGGGGCGCTCCCCGGAGCGGGCGCGGGCCCGGGGCGCGCGGGCCGCGGCGCGGGGCGGCGGCGGGGCCCGGCGGCGGCTGCCGAGCGGCCGCCATGCGATCAGGCAGTGCGCTGACCGGCCCGGCCGGCCGGCCCCTTCTGGGTCCTCCCTTTGCAGCCCGTGCGGGGCCGTCTCGGAGACCCCGCGCCGACGGCTGCTCAAACATCAGGGTGAGTTTCTCACAATGTAGCAATTTCTCTTTAAATCTCTTAACTCTCTCTACCTGCGAGTCGGGGCTGTGACAGGGCGCAAAAGCGAGGGGGGAGTGGGGGTTGGCGGCGAGGGTGTGTGTGGGGGGAGCCGGAGCCGGGGCCGAACCCACCCCCCCGACACTCACACACTCAGCCCCCCAACCGGGGCGCAGCGCCCGCTGCCTCTTTTTTTTTCCGCTCGGCGCCCACCACCACCGGCACCCCCCCACCCCGCGTCTCTCCCACCGTCACCGCCGGCCCGATCCTGTGGGGACCCCCCCCTCCCGCTTCCCTGTCCAAACCCGGCTCCTGGTGCCTCCCCGGCCCTCCCGCCGGCTGCCGGGGATACAATGGAGCGGCGGAAAAACGAGACATAACGTTCCACGGGGGGAGGGGCGGGGAGACCCCCCCCCGGCCCCCGGGCCGCCTCCCCGCGCCCTGCTCCCCGCCTTTCAGGGAAGACGAGGGCAATGGGGCAGCGGGTGGTGATTTCCCGGCTGGAGGCGGCGAGCCTTCATCTACCCCTCTAGCGCGTCCCCTACGCCCCCTCCCCAAATCCTTCCCGTGGGTGCCGGGCAGATACGGGGCCTTTGGCAAGCCGGGGAGGGATGGATGGCGAAGGAGGCCACTGGGTCTCCCCCTCCCCACCGCCCCTAAACAATGAAAGGAGTTGACTTGGCCCCCCACCCCCCAGCAATGAAAGGAGGTGACCCCCCTCCCCCACCCCCTGCTGGCTGATCCCGGCGGGGTCCGTTACGGGGGTGGGATGGGGGGGAAGGTGCGCCTCTCCTGTCACCTCCCGAGATTTGGGGCGGCCCCCCATCTCCACCCCCTCGGCCAGGGAATGGGAGGCACCAGGCCCAGCCCGGGCACCGCGCTCGGGTGGTGACCTTTAGACAAAGGCAACCCTTTCCCTGGGGTGAGCCCGGACGAGCTGGGCCGGCGGCCTCCCCGGGCCCCTGCGGAGGGCGGCCAGGCCGCGGGCACCCGGAGGGAGGGATGGAGGAGGTGGGAGGAGGGATGGAGCCATCTGGTTTTCCCATCGCTGGCTGCCCCTCGGCTGCTTCCCTGACTCCTGTCACGGGCGGCCGCGGGGAGACAAGGGACCAGGGGCTGCCCGGGCCTTGGGCCGCGGCCAGCCGAGAGCCGGGCGAGGAGCCGCCGCGGGAGGGTGAGGGCTCGGGCTCGGGCGCCAGCGGTGATTGGAAGGCACTGTGGCTCCTTCCTCTCCGCGCCCCTTTGTTTTGCTTTGTGGTTCTGAGCAGCTGAACTTCCCCGGAGGTGGGGTCAGAGGCTGCGGTGTCAGCTCTCTGGGGGAGGCCTGGGTGACAGGTCCCAGTGCTCTGGTGTCCCCAGCCTGTGGGCTGCAGTTCGTGACCACCGTGTCCAGACCATCATCCCCTTTTGTCACCCCCGCGTAGTGTAATACAAATCTGGGGATGTATTGAGTGTATTTCTCTTACACCTCCTTTCTGAGGGCGCTTGTCAGGGAAGCTGCAGAAACACCTGGGGCTCCCAGGCCTGAGATTTATGACAAACCCTCTGTGCTTTCAACCTCTCCCTGCACCTGGGGTGGGGGTGGGGGGCTTTGTCAACCCCGACCTACCCTGGCTAATGGGACACAGGGGAGGCAGACAGCTCAGGAGCCACCCTCTTCCCATGCACTGGTGGGATTTGGGGGACATGTTTACCTCCCCCCATGCCCTCCCCCCTAGGCGGAAATAACAGTATCTCCCCTACCCAGGGAACATTGCTGCTGCTAAGTGCATTACACACTGGCCACAATCCAAGGAGGAAGCAGAGTAGGGACAGTTATCATTCCCATTTTCCAGACGAGTTAATGGAGGCTCAGGGAGGTTAAGGGGCTTGCCCAGGATCACATAGCCCTGGGTCATACAGAGGCCCAATTCGTAACCACCTGGAGTTTCCCCAACTCAGCTCAAAACTATTAGGCACTTCGGTCCTCTCTCTTGGCACTTTGTCCCTTTGACTTCAGTTGACCTGAGTCTCAAATATAGATAATAACCTGGAAGGAGCTGCCAGATTTTTTTTTCCCTGAGAGCTGATGTTGGGAAGAAGGAGTAAGGAGCACCTGGGAGCTGGGCTGAGGGCAGGATCGTTTCAGCTGTGGCTGGAACAGAGTGTCGCCTGCTGGAGCTGGGAGTTGGAGGAGTGTGAGTCAGGGAAGGGGTGCCCCAGGCCTGGCTGGGTGGCCCCTGGGAGCTGGCCCCGCTGTCATCCTCCCCACTCCTACACCTGAGCCGGCCCCACTCAGCCCCATTTGCTGCTACTCAGCCCTGCCGGCCTTTGCCTTGTGACCTGCTGTCTCTTTGTGACCCTCCGTGGCTCTGATGCGGCTGGCACAGAACCTTCTTGTTCCTCCCCTCTGCTTGATCCAGTCTGTAACCTTAGGCAGATCATTTAGCTCTAGACCTCAGTTTCCTCATCTACAAATGGGGATGATTATAGTTCTTGTAAGTGACCTGGAGGTGGGTGAAAGTATTATCCAAATGGTTGTCATTCCAAACCCTTGCACAGGGTACAGAGTGAGCCCTGTAGGCAGGGGGGAGGAGTGCTGGGTGCCCAGCATTTAACGTAAAGGTGAGCAGCAGCAGTTCTCTGCCCCAGAGGGATTCCCAGTGTTGGGGGAAGGCAGACTGTAAACAAATAATTCCACTCAGTAGTGACACTTCCCCTTTGAGGATCCTGGGGACAGCACTCGCTGGTGCTGAATCAACGTTTAGACGTTTAGCTGTGGGGGGTGGGAGCTGAAGGAGAGGGGCTGGCAAGGGCCCAGCTCACCCTGCAGAGGAGGTGATACAGGTGATCTTGTCATTTTACAGATGAGGAAACTGAGGCCAGGGGAAGCGTGTGCCAATCCAGACTGCAGGGGCTAATGGTGCCGGGGGTGGTGGTGGTGGTGGTGGTGGTGGTGCTCCATGTTTGTCAACAGAGCTGGGGAGATGGTGCCTCGTAGGGTCTGGTCTCAGGGGTTTTGAGGGGTCCTCTGCTCCCCTTCGTGTGCAGACGTCGCCTGTGGTGAGATGACAGGCATAAGGGATACTAATTCTGGGGGGTAGGGGGAGGAGGGGAGGGACTTTAGAGAATATACAGATCACTCAAGGTTGAGCCTTCGCTGAATGTCACAACTGATCTTTTTAGGGGGCAGGTGGGAGAAGCCTTAGTAAGGGCCAAGAAGGGCAGTCCTGTGCCCGCCCCTTCCCCGCTGACTTCCTCCCCAGAGGCCTCCAGGGCCTCCTCCAACCTTCCCTCAGCATGTGGGGTCTGCCCCAGGCGGTGGAAGGGCCCGGGGGTCAGCTGCCAGGAGGCCTGTGATATGGGGGAGGTCCGGAGGTGTGTGTGCTTCCCCAGGTTCCTGGGGCCGCCTTTTAGCCCCAGGTCCGGCCACCAGGCTTCCCCCGCCAGCTCCGCCCCCCAGGCTGCCTTGACTCCTGGTCTCAAGAATGCAGAGGGCTGCTGGTGGGGGAAGTTAATTGGAAACAGGAAAACATGGCATTCCTTTCCAGCCGGGCCTGGGCTTGGGAGGCAGCGAGGGGCTGCCATTTCTCCTCCCTGCCCTGCAGGGGAGAGGGGTGGGGAGCATGGTTATCTTGCCCTGGTCTTTTCTGAGTCTTCCCCACCAATCTCCCAGGCACCTTTGCTTAGTGGGGACAAGAACAGTCAGTCACCTGAGCTGTGTGTCCATGGTGTAAATGGCTCCCTCCTCCCCAAGCAGAATGAATTGTCCCTCACTTATTCACCCCTTCCTATCCCTCTCTTTTTTTGTCCCCTCTCTTGCCTGAGTTATCTCCCTGGTAGGATGCACCTTGCGCCACACCAGAGACACATGGGAAGTGTTTGGTTGAATGGTCCCCAGGGGGTGCCTCCTGGTTCCTTCCCCGGCACTGTCCCCTGCCTGGAGTTACCACCATTAGAGTTCGTCCCAGTTGACTGAAGCCTTTGTGTCTCAGTGACTTGCAAGTTCCCCCAGTGGAGAGTTTTCTAAGGCATTTCTAGTTTGGTGACAATTAGTTTTGTGTATGAGTGTATGTATTCATTGGGGGAGGGGGGTGGAATGGGTCTTGGCAAAAGCGGAGGGTGCCTTTTGTTTCTTTAATTGCTCCCAATTATACTTCCTGAGGGCCTACTGTGTGCCCTCAGTAACTGTGCCTGGGGATCAGTTAAGATATCAGGACCCCGTCCAGGAGGAGGAAAGGGAGAAGGATTGGATTAGCTGCTGGGGGATTTGATTAATTCTGTCTGGGTGGTCTGAAAAGGCTCCACGGAAGAAGCAACTTCTCTTTCTCTCTCTCTCTCTCTCTCTCTCTCTCTCTCTCTCTCTCTGCCTTTCCTTCTTTTTTTCTAAGTGATACATGCGCATGGGACAAATTCAAAATACCCAATATAATAAATCTGCTCCTCCAACCTCTCCAGCAGCCCTGGTCCCCCAGCTCCCCTCTCC
>CAUYRT010005218.1:0-43125 GCA_963574885.1 Lepilemur ruficaudatus | reverse complement strand
AATGTTCATAGCAGTATTATTCATAACAGCCAAAGAGTAGAAACAACTTAAAAGTCCACAGCTGAAAAATGTATAAACAAAATGTGATATATCCATGCAATGTAATATTATTCGGCTATAAAAGGAATGACAAAATGGATGGGCCTTGAAAACATTATGCTAACTGAAAGAAGCCAGTCACAAAAGATTACATATCATATAAATCCATTAATATGAAACGTCCAGAATAGGCAAATCTATAGGGATAGAAAGTTGATTAGTTGTTGCCTAGGGCTGAGGTAATGGGAGAAAATAGGTGGGTGACTGCTAAGGGCATAGGATTTCCTTTTGGAGTAATAAACTGTGAAATTTATTGTGGTGACAGTTGCATAACTGTGCATGTACTAAAAACCATTGAATTGTACATTTTAAATAGGCAAATGTTAGGGTATATAAATTATATCCCAATAAAAATGTTACCAAAAAAAAGTAGTGAACAAGATCACAAATAATCTCTGCTCTCAGGGAATATGCTACTCTCATTATTTTTTCTTGAGGTTGAATTAGATGTCCTGGGATGACATGGATGATACAACCTTGACTTGGGAGTGGAATTTTAGTATTTCCAAGAGAAAATGACAAATCAGCTGAGATCAGAAGAATAAACAGGAATTATTGAGTAAAGAGAATAAAGCAAGGAGAATATTTTAAATAAGTGAATTTACATTGTGCAGGGCCAGAGCAAGAGAGACTAAAATAAATTTTGTGGCTCAGTAAAACAGTTGGATGGTAACCGGGGCATTTCTGTGAGGTATACCAGATGAGGCTGGAGAAATTACCATGAACAACCATGTGGACTATAGTATAAATCTGAATGTACACTATATCCCAAGAAAAAATGGAAAGCTATTGAACAGTTTTAAAGAGGAGGAAAGGCATTGGTAAGAGATGGTGACATATACCATATTTGGATTTATTTGACTTATCTAGTAGTTCTTGCATTCCCTTGTATATGCCCAGAAAAAATAAATAAATCTAACTATACAATATAAAATCAGAAGGCACAATTTGTCAGATTGACAAATTTGGCTACACAAAAATTTTTTAAAAAAAAATTCTTCTTGGCAAAAATTCTTATCACCAAAAGTAAAGTGAGAAGATAATTGCCAAACAACACTAAAAGCAAAATCAGAAGACCTTTGCCAGACTGAAAAATATATTTTCACTTTATCTATCAAATAAAGATTAATTTCCCTAATCTATAAACAGTCCCTGTAAATCAAGGAAAAAGACCAACTTGCAGTAGGAAAATAGACAAACTATAGGAAAAGAAAGTTTGAAGAAAAGGAATATAAATGACATTTTATAAAAACCTGCTTGATCTCACTCATTGTAGATAAAAGCAAATTAAAATTACATATATATATTTGCCTATTTGTATGGCAAAGCTCAGAAAGTTTGAAAACACTTTGTGTTGGCAAGGACATGAGTAAAAAGGTGCCCTCATACATGACCAGTAAGAGTGCAAATTGGTATGACCTCGATGGAAGGCAATTTAGCAAAAAGTAATCAAACCAAACAGATCTTCGCTTGGCAATTCAGCTTCTGAAAATTTAACCTGTAGGTAACTCACATTCATGCCAAAGATCTATTTGTGAGGTTTTTCATTACAGCACTGCTTTTAATAACAGCAGATTAGAAAAACCTACATGTCCAACATTAGGAAACTGCTTTTAAAAGTTGGGGTGCATCCACACAGTGGAATACCTCTGCTGCCACAAGGCATGGAGGAGCATGTTTTCCTACTGACACAAAATGACATACAACCTATATTGGTATGTGAAAAAAGAAAAAGAGTACAGAAAAATGTCATAGGATACTACAGTGTGGATAGAAGAGTGCTTGCTGGTATATTCAGGGTCTCTGGAAGGATTCGCAAGAAGTTCACAGCATGGGCTGCCTCCAGGGAGTGATACTCAGTTGCTGGTGGACAAGAGTGGAGAAGACACTTGTCACTTACTTCCTTCTTACAGCTTTTGAACCATGGGTCTCAAAAACAAAGAAACTTAAAATTTCAAAAAAGTTAATTTAACCATTGAAAGGTTTTTCTAAATTCCTTCAGTTGAGACTATAAAAGAAAAAAGACCTGAACTTTCTCAAGGTACTGATATTATATAACAAAGAGCCGTTCTGTAGCATTCAAATGTTGACATTAACACCAGTTTGCATCGGTCAGGGTTCTCCAGATCCAATAGGAGATTTATATGCCTCCTATTAAATACATACTTAAATATATATATTAATGGAAGCTAAGTCCCACGATCTGTCATTTGTAAGCTGGAGACCCAGGAATGCCAGTGGTATATTCAGTCCTACTCTGCAGGCCTGATAACCAGAGGAGCCGATGGTAAAATCCCAAACTGAGTGCAGGAGATGAGATAAAATGTCCCAGCTCGAGCAGTGAAGCAAATTCCTCCTTTCTCCACCTCTTGTTCTATTCAGGCCCTCAGTGAATTGGATGATGCACAGTCACATTGCAGAGGGCAATCTACTCTACAGGGTCCACCGATTCAAATGCTAATCTTATATAGAAACACCTTTGCAGACACGCCCAGAAATAATGCTTAATCTGGGTGCCCATAGCCTACTCAAATTGACACACTAAATTATCATAAGGTTCAAACAGTATTCATGCTTACAAGAATATGTGTAAAGTAATTATTTCATTCATCTAAAATTTTACAACTACCTCTAGAACTTAGCATTGTTGATTATAAAACCATAATCTGTTAATCATATATAAAGATGGAGATTATAGAGGATATTTAGTGTTTTCTATCTGCTCAGCTCCTTTCAACATAATTCTAACGTTTGGGGAATTTTCTACCTCTTGAATCCCACCTTCTTAAGGTTGACGCCATAAAAGTCCTTTTCTGTGCCTTGTCTGCAGATGAGTCACAGGCATGTGACCAGCAACCACTCTCCAGCATGCGTTTCCTGGTTCTGTGTAGGCATCCAGTTTGCTGGGGAGTGGGCAGCAGAGGCATGGGGTTTTGGAGGCAGTAGTGATTGCGATGTGGAGCTCCCAACACGGGGAGCTCAAGGTCTGAGCAGATCACAGCTGGAGCATCCAGTGCCTGGTGCACACGGCAGCCACCAGGTCATTTTCTCTTCAGGCTGGTATGCTGTATAGTTTGGGGTATTTTTCCTAAAAATGTAACTTTGAGGCTTTGAGGTTATCCTCCAGCCCTCTTAATGACTCTGTGAGACCCCCGATATTCTTTTCAAAAAACTATTCTGCTTAACCAATCAGAGTTAAATCTGTTTCTTGTATCTAAACACGCTGACAGATAAAGGAAACTTATAGTTTAATAAAAACCAAAAATATGTATGCCAGGTATTCCAATTAGCACAATCCAAAGCAATTAAGTTTCTACATTTCTTATGTAATACTTATTCTGGGATCGCTAAAGAGTTCTCAGAGTTCTTTTATATGTTTTTTGGCCATTATTCTGTATGATCAGCTGTTTTGATGTTTCCACTCTTCCTCTCTGCAATATTACCCTCTCGGTATCATCTCCCTTCTACACAACCACTCAAAAATACAGCCATCCTGGCAGCCGCTACAGAAAGCCCAAGGCGGTTTTTTTGATGCATCTGCATTCGGACATTTCCCCCTCAGGTTTTTATATGTTTTTCTTTTCATCCTCACCCTCTTCTATGGGCAAGAAGAAGGTTTTAGTTGAGAAAGACAAATGGAGAAAGCATGCCAGGATTTGGAATTTTTTTGCTAACGTTGTTGAGATGTGGGCAGCAAAAAAAAATTTTTTTTAACTCCATGAAGAAAAAAATCTAGCTTTCCGTAGCACTTGCCCATGTCCCCTGCAATCATGTGCTCCTGCCTCTCAGCTCATGTGTCTTTGTTGAAAATTATCACCCCCGGCCTGAACCTCACAAACTGTGTGTTTGCTTTGATAGACTTGGTGGAAAAATCTATAGGCCCGACATCTCCATGTGCGAGAACACTGAGGTTACCGGACCTCTTCCCAGGATGTGTTTACTCTTGTCTGCATGATAGATTAGATGTGATTTTCGTTTTTAAACAGCTAAGTGCAATTAAGAGGTCTCTGATGACGATCTTAGGCACAGTTCAGATAGAGAATAAATCCTGTCGGCACATCCTACCACCCTGGACGGAACTTCTCCAGGGCTTCCAGGGAGCCAGGACGCCCCAGGACGGTGAGAGGATGTCCCGATAAGGCCTGCACGGGGTGGATCATCCTCTGCTCTGTCTGCCATCACATGGCTCCCCCAGCACCTTCCCGAATTGAGATAAAAGTCATCTAAACATTCCATGAGGTTAACTATGGCCTGACAGAGGCAACACTTCAGCTAAAAAAATTCCAGGACTTTAGGTTCAGGGTAACATCAAGACAGGAGACAACTCCTGGTCGCTGCAGTAAGAAACCTGCTCACTTACACGGCTAACTTCCTCCTGGAGAGCTACCCCTGGATGTCCAACTGTCACCTGAATTCAACTTGTCTGAACTCAAACACAACGTTTTCCTTCCTGCTTCTGAGACTCATTTTTGCCCTTGGCAATGGTACCCCCATCCCTCAACTTTCAACGGCCAGAAACCTGGAAACCATTGGCAGAGTTCCCTCTCCCGTAGCCCCAGAGTTGAGAGGTCACCAACTTCCGTTGCTTCTGTTACATTAAACAATACGAAACTGCCACTCTCGGACCACGTTTGCTTACAAAACAGCAATCTTAGAGGAATCAACCCAACACGTCATTGATACCTCGTGAAGCTGTGACCCCTCTTCTCCACCTTCTCAGCAATGTTCTCGTTAGGGGCCTCTACCTCTCCACCAGATTTTTGCAACTACCTCGTAAGTCTTTCTGCGCTGCTCTTGTCTTCCACGCCATCTTCCGCAGATCTTTCTTGTCACAGAAATGTGACCACGACACTCCCCGCTTAGAGACCTTCAAGAGATCCCCACAGCCCTGACAACATGCATGTTCTTAAACCAAGTGTGTCTGGGCCTCCTGCCCCGCCCCGCCCCACACCCCACACTCAGGGCTGACATCGTACTTCACTCTTTACGGCAGTCTGAATGGGTGATCTTCTTCGGCTGCTTTCCTGAAATGCTTTTCCCTCCAAATCTCTAAATCCCCATGTCTGATTCTTACTCATCTTTTAAAATCATCTCAATTTTGACATCTTCCAGAAAGCTTTCACACCCGTTTCACACACATACACACACACACACGTGTACACACACACGCACACGCACTCCCTCCAGCAGGGGGTAGGGGCCCGTCTGACAGCTCGTCGCCCATCCTGCGCCGGGCGTAGAGAACCACGGCAACGTCACACCAAGCCCACATCCCCTTCTGCTGTGGGCTGAGCTGTGCCCCCGAGAAATTCTCATGCTGGGGCCCGAACCCCCCGCACTTCAGAAAGTGACGATCGTTACAAATAAACCCTTTAAAGAGGTGACTAATTAAAATGAGACCGTTACGGGCCGGACCCCTCACCTGCCCTGACCAGCGTGGTTATAAGAGGAGGAGATGAGGACACACGGAGGCCCCAGGCGCGTGCGCAGGGGAATGGCCATTTGCAAGCTACTGAGAGTGGCCTCAGAAGAAACTAACCCTGCTGGGCACCTCGGTCCTGGACTTCAGCCTCCAGAACTGTGAGGAAATAAACTTCTGCTGTGTGAGCCACCGAGTCAGTGGCATTTGTTTCAGTAGCCCCGGCAAACTAACACTTCCCTTCGCCAAACCCTATGTTGCTTTCACGCAAACGCCACGTCTTATGTGTCTGTGCCCCCCGGGGCCCAGCACAGAGCCTGGGAGCCTGAGTCCAATAAACGTTTGATGAATCAGCAAATGGGCGAACACACAGCCACGCCACAGAGGGAAGCAGAAGTGTTTGGAAAAGGCATCCGCCTAGTGCAAAGAGTAAACTTTGAGGTCAACACGCTTCTCTGAAGGTTCAAAAATTGAGAACAACTGATCAGACTTTTCCGTGACACACACCATTACACCGGTCTTTACCCAACAGAGGACTTCCGAGCACCAGACAATGGTTACCTCGTTTAAAATCATTACTTAACACATCTAAATCCCATAATGGCCACGGTTCTCCTTCTCTAGTTTAGTTTAGTAATACCTGCTCTTCTAGGGCCGGGGACTTCCAGAATCATCTAGCTCAGTCCCATGATTCTCCATTCTAATGGTCTCCTATTTGCCTTAAAAAATTAATGCAACTCCTAATCGCCTAATTTACTATCAAAGAGCACTCTGGACATTAGGGAGAACAGAGCTCATTAAAAATTAAACTTTTCCAATCTCCTTATGCAAACATTTATAAAATATGCCCCAGCAAAACATTGTTAGGGTCCACACGCAGAACAGATTGCAAACAGAAAAGCCATCATGAAAGATACAGTCCAGGTCCTACCTCTAGCTCTTCCTCCCGACTCTAATCTCTCCTGCCAAATGTATACAAAGGCACTGTCACCATCACTTAATTCTTTGTTAATGTGAGATCCTAAGTTTTTTTAAGGAATTGCAAGAATATTATTAGAAGCCCCATTCAAATCCACAAGTGTTTACTAAATGCTGAGAGGAAGCAGTGGGTGAGTACCCAGACACGAGGCAAATATGTCCTGGAAAGGAACTTATAATTTGAGGACAAAGAACAAGACTCCCCGCGGCAAGGAACGAAGAGCCCAGTACCTGCCCAGTGACCTCTGCGGACTCCGGAGGACTCCACTCACCAGCACAGTGTCCCACGAGGTTGAGGAACTGCCCCTCCTGGCAGCTGGTCCTGCAGCTCCCGCCGCTGAGCGAGACATGAGGGTGACAGGAGATGCAGTCGGATTCCAAGGGCCCATGGCACCGCCTGCAGCTTGGGTGACATTCTAGGCGGGAAAACGAAAGCAGGATTGGAATTAGCAGTTCAGCATGTAAATGCGTGAAGTCTTTGATGCACTCCTCCAATTACACTGGGAGCAGACCTCACACTCTCATCTTTTGAAGGTTCCTGGGCCAGCCCGGCACTCTCTTGGACCTGACCAGGAGACGCCATTTCTGGAGTCGGTGAGAATCCTGCCCATGCGCATAACACACAGTCTAGAACCGTAAATATCTGAGCAATCGGGCACACGTTCCCGAGGGACCAGTACGAGCATCCTCGCCTGTGTCAGTGAGGAGTCGCAAAGCAGAAACATGTGTGGCAAGGTTCCCCACCCCAAAACACCATAATTCAAAGAGAGAGCAGGGCAGGGAGGAGAGCCGCTTCTCAGAAATTCCTGGTGGGGAAGTGGGAGCCACACGCAGCAGGTGACGCTAAGCTTCTTGCTGCCGTCAGACGCCAGCCAGCCTCTCTCTTTAGGCTACAACCTGGACGCCTGTTTCATCAGCAATACTTAATCAAAATGCAAGGAACAAAAAAGTCCCCTTTCTGGAGGTTATCATGAACTCTGTCTGAAGTTCAGTTCCTTAGACAAAATTACGCGAAGCTACGTCTTCCCCAGAAAAACCACCAAATGAACAAGAGGTAGGACACAGAAAAACACCACGTGAGTCGCCGTAAGGTGTAGACAATAAAGATAAGGGTGGCGAGGAATCAAAGCTGCAGCTGCATTTGGGCTGCCAAGGCAGCAGCAGGAGCAACACACGGAGGGAGGCTGAAGGATCCCCTGCCAAGGACAAGGAGGTCTGAGCACATCTGATTCCAAGAGGATGGGCGGGGACGGACGGGAGCTGGGTAGAGCCTGCTGGAACTGAAGAATGCCCTCCTGGCACACAGCTGGTGGAAAGCAAAGGCACAGATTCTGAGTAGAGTCCACTGCCTCTCGCTTCTGGCAAGAGGCCAAGAGAAGATAAGGAGTTATACCAAAAAAAAAAAAAAAAAAAGCAAGCAAGAAAATGAACTGCTGATTGGAAGGATAGCAGTATCACCACTCCTACATTCCTGAGGCTCTGTACTTTGAAGACGTCTATCCAAAAGATAACTAGCATTCTTAGGATGATTTCCACTACCCAGCTCTTCCTCCCTGCCAGAATACTTCCAGTGACCTGCGTGCCCCGCTGCTCATGAACCACCCATCTGCGGCCCTCAAGCAGACAGAGGCACGGACAGAGCAGTTTTACACACAGGAAAACTAGCTGGGCCAGGAGGAAAGCACCAGCTTCCAAGGACAACCCTAACGACAGAGAAACCAAGAACATTTCCCCACTGAGCTTGACAGAGTGTTTAAAGTAAAGCAATTTACCAGAGGCCTACGCAGATTAAAAAGGCACTTGGCAAAAGGGTAAAAAAAAAATTCCAGAATAAAAATAATATTGATCTTCAATCATCTAAATTTGTACTTGCTCTAAATTTCCTCTTTAGAATTTAAGTCTAGACAAATTTAACAAATGTTATTTTTAAAATATTTTCTAAATTTACTACATGTTTTCTGACTCCAGAAATACAAGTAATACAATTTCATCACAATAAGCTTTTCCTATCAGCTGGTCCTAACAGTCTCTTTTTAGAAATAAAATAGGAATCATGATAGAATGTGTTCTTTTTTCCCCCTGTAGATACAAAAAACCACCATGCTACAATAAGGTGCTTAAACTTTAGTATTTTGTCAATTCCAATAAAATCCTGTACTAATCTCAACTAGCAATTTCTAGAATCTCTGTCACTGAAATA
The DNA here is from genome assembly GCA_963574885.1 of Lepilemur ruficaudatus. Lineage (NCBI taxonomy): Eukaryota > Metazoa > Chordata > Mammalia > Primates > Lepilemuridae > Lepilemur > Lepilemur ruficaudatus. The sequence continues at coordinate 34,429 of CAUYRT010005218.1, read as the reverse complement.
TAAAGGTGCTCTTAAAAATATACTGGACTGACATGTCAAAGAAGAAAGCAAATACCTCTCTCTACTTTTGCTCTTTTCTGCTGCAGCCACAGCAGGTCGGGCAGAGAAATGCCCAGAGTCACCTGTGCCCAATGCCTGACCCTGTCCAAATCATCGGCACCTGTGGCAGCTTGTCTCCAAGATGAGGACCACCAAATCCATCCCTCACTGGATGCACAAGCCATTTCCCCTCTGAGAGGTGGCGTCTAGACCTTCACCGCCTCAAATCTGGGCTGTCCTGTTTCACCAGCAGAATACAGCAGAAGTCGACAGGGAGACTTCTGAGGTTCGGTCATAAGAAACTCGCCGCGTCTGCTTAGGTCCCTTGGAATTCTCACTCTGGGGAAGACAGCCAACATGTAAGCAGTCACGGGCAAGGGATGGTGGCTCATGCGTGTAACCCCAGTGGTTTGGGAGGCCCGGGGGGAAGACTGCTTGAGGCCAGCAGTTTGAGAACATGTAAGAAGTCTGACTAGTGAGACTGCCATGCTTTGAGGAGTCCAGCCAGCCACAGAAAAGGCCTCTCGGAGTAAGAGATGCTTGACCAAGGTAGGGGTCAGACATGTAGACGCAATCTGTCCCACGCCTTTATAGGATCCTAAGAAAAAACTGCCCAGCTGAGCCCAGCAACCCCCAAAGCTGTGAAAGATAATCTTATTTTAATCCACAATTCTGGTTAGTTTATTAGGCACTGACAGAGAACCAGAGCAGTACCTCACTGACAGATTAAGTAAGAGACGTCGCCAGAGTCCCTCAGGGTCTCAGTCCCCAAATTCCAAATGCTTCCTCCACGTTTTATGTGCAAAGGAATGGAACACTATTTAGCCACGTAAATTACATACACACACACGTTTGTACATAAAATTTTCCATGACATAAGGGATTGTTTATGGCTTGCTATTTGGGAAAAATGAATATAAAAAAGCATAGCTCTCATGTGTTTTATGCATGCTGTTTATGCAACAAGACATACAAGAGGTAGACCAAAAAGGAATATTATCATCAGGTTTAGAGTGCTGCTTTTGAAACGTGGAATTATCAGTGATCCTCCCAAAGCCCCCTTTTTTCCTATTCTGAACTTTTAAACCTTATACAATGAGCCCATCGTCCTTTAATGACCAGAAACATAAATTTTTAAACTTTAAAAAGAGCCACAGCAGCAGAGAGTTAAGCTGAACTGTGTCCTGGTTCTTACAGGACATAAAGGTCATTGTTTGGTCCATGAGGAGGGAGACCTGTTCAGATCATGGTCTTCCAGGCAGGAGCAAACCAAGATCAGAGTTCACTCAAATATCACCATCTCCAGAGTGGAGCCGATTCCGTCTTTCCCGCTTCATCACCGCTTCCTTATTGGGAGAACAACTTGTTCCGCTCACTCTAGTCCCCAGTGTGACGGGGTTTCCAATGACAGTGCCCGGCTGCACCAGGAAGACGACAGGTGGACACAGGTAACGCACCAGCACATCGCACACTCACCTGTACAGTTGCCCTCCTCGTTGAAGTAGCCGTCCGGGCACTGGGAGACGCACCGCCCACCCAGCAGCGCAAGGGGAGGCCCGCAGGCCGTGCAGTTGTGTGGGCTCCTCCCCGCACACCTGGAGCAGGACTGGTGGCAAGCTGGGAGAAAGACAAAGCAGAGGGGTGGTCAAGAGGGTCTCACACGGCACAGGCGGTAGCTCCGTCTCTCCTGTCGACACGTCCGGGTTGAGACATGTTCTGCACAGTCGCTTGGCTTTTCCAAGTTCAGGGCACGTGTCTCCCACACTTCTCCCTACAGGCAACGACCTCCTGCAAAGCAGGCATCCGTGGCACCCAGATGTAGGAAATGAGCATTCGCAGAGTCACATGTTTCTTCCTACCCAAGTCCCCATCTTCAGAGCATGTCGAATAAAGTGCAGGAAGCCATAAAACCGTTCTCCCTCCCTTGGGACAGCTTCCCCAGTATCACTGTCACCAGACACTGGGCTGCTCTTCAGGCTGCTCAGACTAAAGAGAAAAGGTGGTGGAAGCCTCACGTACTGATGCCACGAAGGTTCCGCGGGGCCTACCCTGTGACGGAGACTGGACACATGCAGAAGAGGAGAACTGTGGAACATTCTGAGCTCCAACAACAGACACACCACAAGCAAGTGGAATGCGATGAAGGCGGACAGCATGTGGCCCAGAGAATAAGAGCATCACATCACAGCTCTGCGTGACCTTGGCGAAGTCCCATAGTTCCCAAAGCTCCTGCTTCCTCATCTACAAAACTCAGATGCGGACAGTACAGACCACACGGGGGTTTGGACACCAGCTGGGTTGATGCATGTAAAGTTCTTACTATAGCACTGGACGCGTAGTAAATGCTCACTAAACCTTAGCTATAGTCATTGACATCAAGTGCTGTGTTCGAAGTACCCATAGTGTGAAGAGAGTAAAGACAGCAAAGGCAAAGACAACATCTCTTCTACTTGCCATGATCAGACCTGTAAGGGTCAAGGGGACATTTGCATCATTTCCCAAGAGTGGCCATTGTCTTAATCAAGCCTTTTTACTTTCCATATTTCTGATTCTTTGACATCTGAGACGATGCTGACCGTGGAGAGATGCCCCTCCCAGGGCCAGACTCCTAGAGAGAGTAACTGCCTAGCTGGGGAGCCTGCCTTCCACATACAGACCCACCAGTCACAAGCCCTCACCCTGCCACCTCCCTGAGTACACTCTGACACCCCAGCCACTGCTCTCCACCGCCAGGGGCTAGACAACCAGAGACAGCCCCTGTGCTCACGGACCACCGGGACGACCAGCCCATCCTAAGGCCGCTCACTCTGCCTCACCCATTTCTTCCCACAGAAACCACAGCAGGCTCTGCCCACATTTCCCCCTCACCTCCTCCGCCTCCCGACTGGACCTGGTGCTCCCTTGTGGCTCTGAAGGTCACGGTGTGACCTTTACTCTTGGGAGCCATGCGTAGCAAACTCTGTTTTCAATGGCAATAGTCTCCTGATCGTTGGCCTTGCCACACCTGAATCATAAAACCTGCATTTTAAAACAACCAGCCATTTACCTCCAATCATTCATTCATTCATTCATTTGTTTCGGAGCCTCAAGGAGGTCCAGGAGCTGAGTAAGACAAAGACCTGGTTCTGACCCATGCAGATGACCTCATGCATTTTCGGCCACCTTCTGTCCACCAGATAAGCTCCACCAGGCTGCAGAGCACCCCTCTGAGCCTCCTCCATCACAGATCCAGAAGACACACAGGCCAGGAAGCTTGGAGGAACCAGATGCGATTTTATACCATTGCGATCTCCGTTTCCACCAACACCTGATAAAATGTAACATACAGTCTTTGATAATTATGTACGGGGCTAATATTCAGCCAGTATGTCCTGGTCCATCAGGACTGGTTGTCATAGTCTAAAGCTACTTGCACGCAGGTTGGCACATGGCTGTTGACCTGGCCCTTCCAATTCTCTGCTGCAGCCTGGACCCCACCCCTAGCACCTGCCCGCTCACAACCCAGGAAGTAGAGGTTAAACACCTGTACCAGGAATCCCCAGGACCTGCACCTGAGCTGAGGCCAATGCCCGCTCTCATTAGGCAGTGCCCTTGCCTTACTGGTTGATAGACATTTTGTTCATCATCCCTGGATACACTGTAGCTTTGTATCCATTCAAGAGTATTTTTTACTACATGAAAAACAGAACCTAGAGCACATATTTTTAATTAAGTTCCTTTTTTTTACAATTAAAGTTCATTTTTTTAGATTGCCTTACACACAGCTTTATTAGCATAAGTCACAGGAATTTTTTCCCAAATATTTTCAGAATCTCTTAAATATGGAATAGGTAAACTGATGTTTGAGAATGTATTATAAAAGAAGGGTATATATTAGCCCCTTAGTGAAGAAGTCTGTAACACAAAATGAAACAGCATGTATTGGAAAGTTAGGTGGTGATATTTTTAAAAAAACAGCTAAATTACATTGTCAACATAAAGCTTTCCAGGACAATTTGGGGGAAGCATCTTGAAGCAACACAGTATTTTCTACATACCTAAAGATACCTATGACAATGATACCATTATGTTTATGTTAGACTGCACGAGATTAGTAAGATCGCCAGCTCTTCTTGCTATACTCCATGGTATGGTTTGGCTGAAATGTGACCCCCAGGGTTGGAGGTGGGGCCCAGTGGGAGGTGTCTGGGTCACGGGGCAGACCCCTCAGGGACGGCTTGGTTCCCTCCTTGCTGTAATGAGTGAGTCTGGGTCATGGGGGAGCTGGCTGTTTAGAGCCTGTCACCCAACCCCTTGCTCCTTCTCCGCCAGGTGACAGACCTGCTCCCTGGTCACCTTCTGCTCTGATTGGAAGCTCCCGGAAGCCCTTACCAGAAGACAACGCTGGCGCCACGCTCCTGTACAGTCTATAGGACTGTGAGCCAAATAAACCTCTTTTCTTTGTAAATTACCTAGTCTCAGGTGTTCCTTTATAGCAACGCTAAATGGGCTGATACACTCCCTAATAAACAAGAAATCAAAGTGTATCACTGTGGAATTGAAAACGGGAGAAATATGAATCAATGTATTTTTTTTCTATATATTCTTAGTTGGCCAATTAATTTCTTTCTATTTATAGTAGAGACGGGGTCTCGCTCTTGCTCAGGCTGGTTTCGAACTCCTGACCTTGAGCGATCCACCCGCCTCGGCCTCCCAGGGTGCTAGGATTACAGGCGTGAGCCACCGCGCCCAGCCCTGAATCTATGTATTATTATTAATTTTATTTCGTTTGGTCACAAAGTCAATATAATGGCCAAGCTTAACGTGAATAAATCTTGTTACTGAATTACATAAAGCAGAAAAGCAAAGGGGACAAATGGAAAGGTTGGTGGGCCAGGAAGTCCAGGAGAAGGTCCCTTTGCCACACACTCGATTTTAAAAATAAGCCCCACTGAACGTTACCATGGCCGACTTCAGGATTCCCTCCCTAGAGATGTTTAAGAATTAAATAGATGATGAACCAGCTAGTTGCCGTGGGTACAGAGCGAAAAGGACATGCAGGGTGACGACCCTCTCAAAGTGTCTTTTCTCTGTAACACTCCGTTTCTGTAAGTGCAGGTATGAGCATCTGCAGCTTTCTTAAAAATCTCATGAAACTTCAACTCTATGCTGGTTTTGGAACTGCCTACACTACTCTAGTGAGTTTTATGAGGCTTAATCATTCTGGAAGCTGATTTCATAGCAGGAGTTCTGTCTGAAGTCTAAGATCCTTCAAGGAAGACTAACTCCATTATGGAGCATATACAGAAGGTATCTGAAAGTTCTATGAATAATTCCTCCAGGTGATACTACATTTTTCCAGACTGGCTTTCTGGTTGATGGCTAAGTACTTATATTTCTGAAAAAGTAAGAGTGAGCTGCTTTAGCACTGCAGGTGTCCATATATGGTTGAAAGTCCAGGCAGCCTGACTCCAGCACACACTGTACCCAAAGCAATTAAAACACATCAATTTCTGTTCATCCTATTTCCTATTTAAATTTCAAACAACTGACACTACCATTTCTCTTTTTAATGATACAAAAAAGTGGCACAGCATCCCTACTTTCACACCATATAAAATTTCCTACATTTTCATGTTAAAAACAAATGTTGAGATGAACTTCTCCAAAAAATAAGCTGTAGATATCAAAATCCTCCAGTACACAAGGGATGAAAATCGAAACGAGCAAAGTCGACGAGAATGAATCTCCCTCTTTCCTTCACCCTCCTTTTCTCTATTCTCATTCCTTTTTCTGTCTTTATTTTTTAACATCCCCCACCTCCCACCCAAACTAGACAGGAAAATCTTTAAGGGTAAAAATCACATCTGTTTTCATCCTGTGATTGCTGCAGCACCTGCCACAGTTCCTGTCCCCGGCACGTCAGAAGTTCTCAATGAACGAATTTCCGCTGATGAAAAGGGTGGGTGGGTGGCTGGACGGAGGGAAACCCTGGCATCACACTCACCTAGCTCTTCTCTCTTTGATCATTTCTTCCAGCCTCTTTCTCTGGACACCACATAAATATTGCAGCTTCCCAAAGTTCTGCTCCGGAGAGCCACACAGGCTTCCACTGAGCGACTCGGGAGGAACCAGGCACGTGGACTACCATGAGGATGGTGCCCCGGAGTGTGCAACGCAGCAACCCCCACCCAGCCCTACCCTGGAGACCCCGCCTGGACTCACACTGACCCCCAGAGGCAGGAAAACCACTGGAGGAAGACTCATGAAAAGGGGATGCTGTTTTGATGTTGTTTTGGAGGGCGTGGGCTCTTATTAATTTGTTGATAATCTGTCAAGTTTTATGTGGGTGGAGGGCTGGTAGGATGGGTGTTTCTTGGTTGTGGGTTTGTTTGTTTTTTAGAAGCTTGAACCTGTCAGTGCTAGGGAGCACTTAGTTAAACAGACGAGATCAACTCTGGATGAAATCAGTAAAATCCCTCTTTTAGTCAGTTCTAGATGTTACTATTTAATAAACATGCACAACTTCGGTTGGCTCCTAAAAATGCCTCCCAATTACCTTTCACAATCAGTAACACTCCTTCCTTCTTACCAACAATTCTAGCCACATGTGGAAACACAGAGACCATGTGAAAAAGAAACATAAGGTCAAAGCTCCGCCTTCTGAAGGGCCCAGTTCATCTTTGAGAATGAACCAATCACATGCAGGTGCTGCAGCCACCTTGCAGGAGCTCAGACCATTCCTCCCCCCCACCCCCCGGTACCTTTCCCTGGGCTTACAGCCTAGTCCCCCATGCAAGAGAATATGACGGGTTTTGTTGCTGCTGCTTTTTTCCATTTATTATCTGCTTCTCCCACTAGAATATGGGTCTATGAGAACAGGAATTTTCATCTGACTCTGTCACTAGTGTAGCTCTGGCGGGCACCTACAAATGCCCGGCACCCAGGAGCCACTGGGAAACCGTCTGCAGGAGGAATGAATAAAAACAGCCTGTCCCTCCAAGCTTCCAGTGAATGGTGTTCTCTTTGATCACTGCTAATTTCATATACATTTTTTTCCTCCACTCACAGACTCGGATTTTAATCAAATATCTTCAGTATTGTTGCTTCATCTTGCACTAGATTAACTCCTGGGTTTGTCATGTGGCTCAGAGCAAAAACTTTTATGATAACTTCTGACACCACTTCAGCCCCTACGTAAATTGCTTCTTCCTATAAGGCATCTCTCGCTTTCATTAGCTGCTGTAATAATATTCTAATCACTCTTTGCTGCAGTCTCAAAGAAAGGAAGGGGGAGAGTTCCAGAAAACAGTTGTGTTTCTCTTCTTTATAGAAATGCACTTGAGATCAAAGGTGCTATAAAAGAAACCGCCTCGTAGTGTGCTCACGCACACGCACACACGACACACAAATATCCAACCTTTCTAAATGTTCTGCAGAGAGGCAAGGGTACGTCTGGGAAGACGTGGGGAGACCCTAACACTCTCACGGGACTCCCAGGCCTGACCCCGACACAGCACTGCAGCAGAACTAGAAGTGGAGCAGATTGTGGGGAGGCGGAAAGGTTTCCAGAGACACGGGATGAGTGACAGAAAACACATCCATCAGCACACCTGATACTCAGGTGTGGCTGAAAACAACCGGCAGCTGCGCCCCATTTCCCAGTGGAGTCCCGGGCAACTCCATTAACCTGGTTCTGCCGCATTCTCGTTACTCATAAATTGAGTGCAACAACCTACCCAGTAGAGACTGCATGGGGTTTGCTAATAAATGTGAGCAGACAGCTGTACGTGTGACACTAATACTATGTTGATGAGCACAAAATCATGAGGCCACGAGGGACTCGCGCAGTCAATCCAGTCCTTTCACACGGGACCACAATTAAACCATCCCAGGAGGATTAGATTCTAAGCTTTTTAAGAGATGTCTGTATAAAGGAACCCTAGAAAACTTTCTTTTGTCAAGGACGTTTCTTAAACGTTAAGATGCCCCGATCCTGCGATCCTGCACCATCAGCCCACTGTGCTTCCCTCCCCCCCTTCCCCCCACCCCCCTGCCAGCTGTCCCACCTCGAGCAGGCGGCTGTACCCTCCCGAGAAGTGATGCAGCAGCGTGAGGGCCAAGAGCACAGGTATCAGATGTTGGACTTGGGTTCCCACCGGGCTTGGCTCTGGTGACTACGTGACTTCAGTCAAGTCACGGTCTCAACTTTCCCAAGCTTCAGTTTCTTCTATAAAACCGCGACCTTGCTGCTAAGCCTGTATCGAGACTAAGTGAGCAAAGCAAGCAAGGCATGTGTCGTCGTGCCTGGCCCGTGGTGGGCACCAGATAAATGGCAACATTGTTCTCTGGGCTGAAGAACCCCCCTCACTCTAATTTCCATTTTTTACAATTCTAACTTTAAAAATGTTAACCATTTTTGTTTCTCTCTTCTGAAGCCACTCCAAATTTCTCATTTTTTAATTTTTAGTATAGTGCTCAAAGTGGTAAGCAGCAGCTAACTGCACACTGAGCATTTTAAGATTTTGTCTTGATTTCTCCTTGGATCACCACATCCAGGGGAAAACCAGAGCCATCGGAACACAGTGAGGAATTTCCCATGGGCTTCTTTCTCTAGCTTCTCTGGTTTCAACCTGTGCACCGCGAGCACCAAAGGTCTCACTTAGCATCTCTCTGAATTCCTGGAAAGGCCAGTGCTCCTGGAGGTCCGACCCCCCTGTGGATTCCACCAAAACCCAGGACACACGGTCCAAGGCCGTGCAAAGCTATGCAGATTCTTTTCAGAGATTTCAACAAATCAAAAATCACTTCTGTAACAATGTGGGCCAAAAATGAAAAATGATAGAGAAAGACAGACAGAGATAAGAAGTACTGCTTTCTCCTTTTATTTCCCCTTGTGTGTTCCCCACATCTAGCAGGGCTAGACACTGTAATTAATTCCCTTAGGGGATTTGGGGCTTGCCAGAAAGAACAAGTAGCTGGAGGAAGCTTGTCTGGTCAACCTAAACCCATCAAAGAGATCTGAGAAGCAATTAAACAGAGAGAGAAAACACTCCCTCCCACCCGGAGTCTGCGGGTCCCTCAGGAAGGAGCTCACCACCCTCGTTACACCGCCTGGATGCAGCCAGACCACAGCGGGAGGAGGCTGGGTGGTTTGTGCCTGAGGACAGCAGTGGGCTCTAGCATCAACAGAGATTCCCACGTTCTACATGTCACTGTGAAAACAGAGCCGCAGGAGTTTACATGGCCACAGAGAGTTTGGGCAATGCCTATGTGGGTAGAAACCAGGATGTCTGAAGAGGTGTGACCCTTCCCCAATTTCTGGGCACTCTGTAAACCCCCTGGAGCCTGCCAGGGAGCAGGGGATCACCCCTCCATGCTCCTGAGCACCTCAGTCCAGGTACTGAGCTTCAGACCTGTAGAGTAGGGGGCTTTATAGTTTACCAGCCACTTTTACACTTTGAACCTCCTTTGACCCCGGCAAAAAGCCCACGTGAAAGATGAAGTGTCCTAATTCTGTGAATGCAGAGGCTCAGAGAGGGTGAGTGTCTGGCCCTGGTCCCTGTATTCCATTCCGCCTACTTCCTACTGTACCACATCAACCCAGAAATCCAGCATTTCCACGTGAGGGTGGAAACTGGAGCCACTTTAGTAAGACAGCGTATAGGACACAAAACTGAGTCTGCAGCATGCTTATAGTTATGTTGCAAAAATAAACACTCAAAGTCGGGAATAGGGAAAAAGACTCAGATATAGCAAAATGGTAAAGGCCACTGGGCTTAGGTGTGGGTGGATTATTTTTCTACTTTTTTCTACTTTCAAAATTTCCTTTAATGAACTATGTTTACAATGAAAAATATAAGATTAATGAATCATTTCTTTTTCCACATAGCTTCAGAATCAAACAATTCTCCCAACAGCAAGGAGCTCCTTGTAGGAGCGGAGAGGGGCCTCCCTGCTTCCCGGGAATCCATGCCCTTCCCTTTCATCTCCCCATCCACCCGCAGATTATCTGGCTATGGAGTTGCATTATTCAGGATGTCATCAATTCTCTGCAGACGATAAGCCAAGGCAATGGCAGGAATCACTTCTAAATTTCGACAGAAGTCCAGATTTTGCCCTGAAGAGATCGATTCATATTCAGAGCGGCAAAGGAGAAGAAATCATAAATAAAATTCCACAATGAGCTCTGGGTCTTTCTTAGCTAACCGTACTGGTCTCTGAAAGAATTTCTGTCTGAAACTTCTGAGAATGTAAGTCTGGGGAGGAACGAGCTCTTTGAGGCCATCTGTTATTCACAGAGGGCGGGGGACACCAGTGGGGGCCCCTGCTCGCGTGCACGTCTGCAGCCTGCTTCATCCACAGCATCCTGGGACCATCTTAGGGGAAACACGGGTCTTCCCGGCTTTGGTCCCAGCTCACAGGCTCTCCCGGGAGCCAACCCCAGAGGCTGCCTGACATCTTCTCAGGCCATGCTTGCTTACCTGCACAGAGCCCAGTGCTCTCCAGGTAAAACTGGGCTCCACACTGGGAGAGACACGCTCCAGAGGGAGCACCTGCCCCGGACGGCTGCTCGACCTGAAGTCCTTCCTCTGGCTTCCTGCAGCCAGTGCAGTGTGAGTGCTCAGGACCCACGCAGGTCAGGCAGGAGGAATGGCAGGCTGCAAATAAAATAAAATGCAGAATCAACTCAAGGATCGTGTGTATGCTGCGACCAACATGAGTCCCTCATCAAATCAAAACCCCTTAGAAAAGTTCACCAAATGCAACCTTTCAGCATATTATTTTTCTAGCGCTCTACACAGAGCACAGGGTGATGATGACGTTTGTGAAAGGAAAAGTGAGGGTGTGTTAACCCGTCATATCACTTAGGTCCCGGAAAGGCTGTCAGGGTTGATCATAAAAAACCCAACAAGCGGGACAACACTGGCTTGGTTCTCCAGAGAAATACATTCGCTGAATGATGATTTAACATTATGCCCTCTGTTTTTATTGAAGATTTTTAGAAGCGTTCATACGAAGGCCATTACCGTATCTTTGCAAAAATGGTTGTTGTGTTATTATCCATTAGTCGTCCATCGTTGAGTATATCGGGGTCTAGGCCACAAATTCCTCTTACCATTTATGTGGGGAAAGGCTGCTTTTCTAGACAACGAAGAGGGCCCCTTTGAGAAGCAATGAAAATTTTACAATCCGTCCATGTTCTGTTGCTCCTGGCTACTGGTGAAAATCGAAGCTAAAGACAGTACTCAAACTGTCTCATGCCCACATTTTGATCCAATTAGCTATCTGGTTCTTTAAAAGATCCTCTGAATTTTCTTTTTCAAAATATTTATTGCAGCTTTCCTGTTTCAAATACATTTTTCTTATAACTACTCTCAAACTCTTTTCTAAGGGGCCCTGTATACAAATAAATACAAATTAACTTCACTTAATTAAATTGTTTGCTCCCAACGTTCTGGTTTCAAAATGCTTAACTGATACTCCAGGGCTCTGCCCATGGAGCCCAGAGCCTTTTTGGCAAACAGCCATTTAAGATTTTCCATTTCACTCAGCCCAGAGGCATTGCTAGTGACTCTCAGTTTGCTCAGCAGTAACATTAACAAAAAGAAACTCTTCAGGGAAAAACAAAACGAAGTCTAAGAACACCTTAGCAATGGCAGGAGAGTAGAGAAAGGAGGAAATAAGCAATCTATTTCGCTTTCATATACACTAAGGGAAATAACATCTCCTGTAAGAACAGCCAGAAAATACATGAACATTTGGGTGTCTTCACAAGTTTTCAAATGTGATTTTTCAGATTATCCCTTCGCAAAAGTTTTGTGATAAAAAAAGTGCAGATAATGTATGCATAACCACGTAAGACACACCAGCAGGAAACTGGCACCGGAAAGCCATGTTAAGGGGAAAGGCAACTCTATGTCCCTGTGAGGGACCAGTCTCCCAAGAACGGCGGTGACACAGACGGTACCTTTGCAGACCCCGTGGTCGGGGTAGAAGCCCTCTCCACAGCGGGGCAGACAGACGCCTTGGCGCAGAGCGCGGGGAGCGGCGCAGGCCGTGCACTGCGCGGCGGTGGGCCCGGAGCAGCTGGCGCACGAGTCATGGCAGACTGCGGAAGAGAGCAAGAGGGGACACCATGGGACCGAGGGGACTGCAGAGCCCACCCTGTGTCAGAAACCCTCTCTGAGACACTCCAGGTGCCCTGTACACGTCACAGCAAGTCCAGGGAAGAATGAGTCAGGAGGCGGTCACACCGCCAGAACCACTCACGGCGCTCTCTACCTGTCTCCCATCTGTGTTCCACCTGCTGTGTATTTGTTTTGTTTTGTTTTTTAAGACAGAGTCTCACTCTGTCACCCAGGCTAGAGTGCAGTGGCATCAGCCTAGCTCACAGCAACCTCAAACTCCTTGGCTCAAGCAATCCTCCTGCCTCAGCCTCCTGAGTAGCTGGGACTACAGGCATGTGCCACCATGCCCGGCTAATTTTTCTGCTTTTTGGTGGAGATGGAGTCTCACTCTTGCTCAGGCTGGTCTCCACCCCCTGACCTCAAGCAATCCTCTTGCCTCAGCCTCCCAAAGTGTTAGGATTACAGGCGTGAGCCACCACATCTGGCCCTGCCTATTATTTATCAGCTACCCTTTATTTAGTGTTGGTATTAAGTGCTTTATACATTGTTACTTGTAATTCTCACTAACATTATGAGGTAGGCATTATTAACTACATTTTACAGATGAGGAAACTGAGGTCTTGAAAGGTTAAAAACTTTACCCAACATCACAGAGCTCATTCATGTAGCAGGGTTGGGATTTAGCCCTGGGTCTGCATGGCCCTAAAGCCCACACTGCCTGAATGGAGAAGAGTGGGAAGTCACGAGTTGGAAAGCCAGAAGCACTGGCATCCTGACCGGCTGGCCCACTAACTTACCAACATACCTCGCCAAGCCCAGGTCTCTCCAGACCTAGTTTCCTTGGCAGGTGCACAGTGAGAGGCTGGACTGAATGATCACTTAAGACACTTCCAGCTTTGGCGAGCTAGGATTCTAAGTGAGAGTTGCAGACTCTGCCCACAACATGTGACACTGTCAGGGATGCGTGTCCTCTGCTTCGGCCCCAGTGCTGGCGGTGGGGCATCTTGGCTCTAACAGACAGACGGGGCCATGGCCTGGGCGAGCCTTTAGCAGGCTGAGGACGGGGTCAGATGCAGGAAGAAGGCTCTGCAGGACAATGGTCAGCGTTGGTGTAGGGGGGAGGGTGTGGAGATAGGATGAGAACCTTGGTTGGGGGCAGGACACGGAGGAAAAGGGGTAAACACTGGGTGAGTAAAGGGAGAGGCTGACAGGCAGAGAGGAGGCTGATAAGGAAGGTGGTGGGACGGGTCTAAGCATCCTGCACTGGCAGACACTAGGCAGCAAGAGGTGTGTGTGTGTTTCAGGCAGGAAGCGCAATCAAGAGGTCCCAGGCAGCAAGAAGTTCTCAGAGTTAGCTGTAAGGAAAGACACAAGTCAGGCACATAGAAGTTGGAAATCTATAAGGTCTCAAATTGGAATATTTCACAGTTTAGGTTGTATAAATCTGAAAGAAACAATCAGTAAGGAGCACATAAAATCAAATTTCAATGGATACAGACTTCAGCTTTACTAGCTATCACACTGGGCTTAACTCTTTAATTCTATTTTGCAGTGTGCTGTATTTGAGTATATGAGTTCATAAATGCCACGTAAGGAAAGATTCTGGGCTGGAATCACACAGTGGCTCATGCCTGTGATCCTAGCGCTTTGGGAGGCTGAGGCAGGAGGATCACTTGAGGCCAGGAGTTTGAGACCAGCCTGGACAACACAGTGAGATCCCATCTGTACAAAAAATTTAAAAATTAGCCAACTGTGGTGGCACATGCCTATAGCCCCAGCTACTCAGAAGTCTGAGGCAGGAGGATTGCTTGAGCCCAGGAGTTGAAGGTTATAGTGAGCTATGATGATGCCACTGCACTACGGCCTGGGTGACAGAGTGAGATGCTGTCTCTTAAAAAAAGGAAAAGAAAAGGACTGATTTTGTCATACCTGCAATCTAAGTTAGTGATGGTCATCAGGTACACAAGGACTGTACCTTAAAGATGTTCCTGGCATTTGAAAAGGACCAAATGAACTCTGATGATGACTGATACACGTAAGTTCTTCATGTGGTCATCCTAGTCCCCTGGCATCCACCGGACTCTCCCACTCCCACACCAAACACACACAGGTTCTGCGATGAAAGCGCTATCCCTTTGAAAGTGGCGCCTTCCCATCACGAACACAAATTCCCAACCAGCAGCGTCCAGCAGCAAGCACAGCCAGACACGCGCCGAAGACTTTCTGACGACCGCGGAGGCGACCCACCTCTTACCTCTGCATCTGCCGGCAGCGTCGGCGTAGTGCCCGCCGGGGCAATCGGAAACACATGTCCCGTTGTGCAGGACCATCTCACCAGCACAGGTCAGACACCTGGGGCTGCTGGGGCCGCAGCTCTGACAGGACTGGCCGCAGGCTGAGGGAGGGAAGCGGCAGAGAGAGGCCAGGTGAGCAAAGGCAGCGGCAGGGGTGTGGGCACCGTGATCTCGCCCCTCCATTCCCACACTTTCGGCCAGGAACGGAAGGGGACCGGGAGAGGAATAACTAAAAGGAAAGGGGCATTCTTTTGTCTTTCTTATACTGTAACAATTCAAGGCAAGTGTAGACCCTGGAAAGGTTTTTTTTTAAAAGAGAAGAGTCTGAATGACCGATGAAAGGATACTCAGGAGCTAAGGGGATACACATTCAGAAGTACAGGTGGAAAGACTGGCCTTGAACAATCGGACAAAGGGGTCTCACGTGAGCGCAGGTGGGTCTGGGACTCAATCTGCTCCCCACTCACTGGCTGACGTCTTTAAAAACAAACCCAGCAAACTTCCTTCACGCTACAGAGAAGCGGTGTTTCAGAACTGCTGAGATTTATTCTGTCTGTTTCCTTAATCCACCTACACCCTGCTAACCTCTCGAAAAATATTTTGAGAACTTGAGGAAAAAGATGCTACGTCATGGGGCCACAAGCTCCGTCCTGCAGCCTGGAGGGTTCCGCACCTGTCCACGAGCAAATGTGTTGGGCAAGATAATCTTCATAAACGGGCCAGGGCGACGGCCTTAATATCAGAGAAGGAGAAAATCACCCCTCAACTCATGACCGGAACAGAGAGACAAAAATAAAGCTGAAAAGTGTCCTTTCCTTCCATATGTCATAAAAACTCCTGAGGTTTCTAATTCTAGAACTGACATCTCAACACAACTGAATAATCTTAAAGCTAAATGCAATTTTGCAGAAATTAAAAAAAAAATAGAATTGACCAAACAATGAAAACATTGCATGTCAAACATTTTAAGACACACCTAAAGTAATACTTAGAGAAGAAATTGTAAATTTAAATAAAATTATTAGGAAGATGCCATTTCTCCCCAAACTAATCTATAATTTCAATATAATACCATTAAAAATTCCAGTTGAGCCAGGCGCGGTGGCTCACGCCTGTAATCCTCGCACTTTGGGAGGCAGAGGCGGGCGGATCGCTCAAGGTCAGGAGTTCGAAACCTGAGAAAGAGCGAGACCCCGTCTCTACTAAAAAATAGAAAAGAAATTAATTGGCCAACTAAAAATACATATAAAAAAAATTAGCCAGGCATGGTGGCGCATGCCTGTAGTCCCAGCTACTCGGGAGGCTGAGGCAGGAGGATTACCTGAACCCAGGAGTTTGAGGTTGCTGTGAGCTAGGCTGACGTCACGGCACTCTAGCCCGGGCAATAGAGTGAGACTCTGTCTCAAAAAAAAAAAAAAAAAAAAAAAAATTCCAGCTGAATTTTCTTAGGAATTCAATAAATGCACTCTAAGTCCATGAATAGCTAAGTCAACTTTGAAGAGGAAAAAAGGGAATTTTTCCAATCACATATTGAGAAATACCACAAAGCAACAGAAATTAATGAACAAAACAATGTGATGATATACAAGACAAGAAATTTAGACTCTGAATATTTAGAAATTTCCATGTCTTATAGTTCTGACAGACTCACATATATACGGAAATTTAATATACAATAAAGATTATAAATAGAGATGGTTAGATTGAATTACTAGATAATGTTGGAAAAACTGGGTCACAAAACGGAGAAAATCAAACTGGATCCTACTTAAACCCATATACATAATTGGACTCCAGATGGATCGACAACCTAAGATAAAACCATGAAATTAATAGAAGAAAACGTAGAATAGATTGTTTGTGAACATTAGCAGAGTGGGTCTTCTTAAACAAAACTTCAAAGGCAAAACCTTACAGCAAAAAATGATAATGATTTCAGTTCAACAAAGGGCACCATATTCAAAGTTTATGGACAACAGAATGGGGATTATTTGCATATTTAATACTGAAAAGAGTTAATATCTATAACAAACACGGAACTCCGTAAAATGAACTCCAAAAAAGGCAGCAAGGCCAACGGAACAACGGGAAAAGCACATTAAAAGGCAATTTATAGAAGCGGAAACTCAAAGTCCAACAGGAGTTGAAGATACGCTCAAACTCATTAATAATCAAAATATGCATATTCAATGGGATGACACTCTATCCCCGTCGACCAGAAAAAAATCAGAAGCTTGAAAATGCCAAATGGTGGCAAGGATGAGACAGCCCACATGCTTGGGAACGTAGACTGCACAGCCGTTCTGCTGAGCGACCCAGCACCACTCAGTCAAATAAAGAACACTCAAAGCTAAGAAGCCAACCATTCTGTTCCGGGGCACTGATCCCAGGGCCCTCCCCTGGGTTCATAAAGGAACACATGTGAGGCTGGTCCCTGGTGCTCTCTACTGATGCAGACAGAGCGGATTGAAGGGGGTTCGTGCCTCGGAGTGAGGGTGGGTCAGATGACGAGGAGGAGACCAGGGAGCATCAGGCACCGCTGAGAAGCAAAGGGCCAGGTGACGCAACAGAAATGTTCTGAGAAGGAAAGGAAACAGCAAGCACTCTGCAGCATGACGTCCTTTAAGAGAACTGAATGTTATACATATGCACTCACAACAAAAATACCCAGTTTAGATAGACTCATAAAAACAAAAAGATAAAAAAGTTAAATGGTTGCATGGGTGAGAAGGAGAAATGAGAATTCCTAAAAGAGAGAGAGAAAAGAGGGAGGAAGGAGGAGGAAAAGAGAGGGAGAGAGAAAGAATGGCTACCAGAAACCTCTGCACTCGCTTTGATTTATTATGTTAGCTGGAGTCAGAAAAGCCCTTCATAATAGCACAAGCACTTGAAAGACAAAAGGGCAGGGAGGTTGTTTTTTCCTTTGAATTGCCCCACCTTTATATCTAATGTTTGTAGAACTCGGAACACGTACAGCAGATGAACTCGGTTACTGTAAGTTCTTTCAGCCGGGGCGTACCAACATTCCTAACAGGCTGCGTTGGATTTTTCTCAGCACTTGACTTTGAGATTTCCACAGATACGGGCTGGTTGGTCATAAATTATTAAACCAACACCAGCTGGTCTTTAGCTTGAATAGCACTCATCTGAATTGGAAATAAGTCAGCATTATCAGCATCCGACGTCTTAATTAACATTCCGATACCAATCGGTGCATTGGTTCACTGTGGTTTTAGAAAACATTGACGTGAACATTTCTGAAGTCACTTGATACAAACTTACAGAACTGTACCAGTGTTATGGAAAGTTTTGGTCACTGAAAGTCCTCTTGGTCAATACTGATGGCATCATAAACTCTGGCCGGCATCATGCTAAGCACCTGGCATGTGTTCAGTGATTACTTGTTGATCAATTGATTAGCTGGCTGGTCAATGTCAAGCTTTTCAAAATGTACACAGATTAAACACGATTTCTGCCTCTCACAGCCTCAAGGCTTGCACTAACTGTCTCTCCTTTTAAATACACCACCTCCCCAGCAAACCTGCTTACATCCAGATAAAGTCGAGTCTCCTCCCTCAGGGACCGGAACCAGCCTCCTGGGGACTGAAAGGGCAAATGCCTTCAGGCCCCTGGATTAGTGCAAATTTGACATCTGTCGATCTCTAGTGAATACATCTGGCTTAACTGAACAGGAAAGTGATGCGGTAGAAAAAGATTAACACGCTCAGGCTAATGGCAGCCTGGCCTTTATTTTGTCATTCCTTCCCGAATCCACACAAGAGCCACCTGTGACTCATCAGTACCGAGAGCAGTTTTTCACTCCGGCAATACTGATGGATCCTGCACAGCTTTACCCACGCGGCTGCCAAGGGCTCTCTCTCTTTCCTAAGACAAGTGGATTTGTCAAGTCCCAAAGATCATCTCAATTTTGCTGTTGCCCTGCTCGGCGAGCAAAATGAGCACAATAATTCAGGGGGTTTTATGGGCTGCACATTTTTATTGATGGAGCGGACTGACTTACAAAAAAGGAAGTCGTCACGGCCTTTCTACAGGTGTGACCACCACAGTAAACGCAATTCATACCTTGCATTTACTGTCAAGATGCGGACCTGGCCACGTCCACAGGCAAGCCAGCTCAACCAGAGACCAGCAGGAAGACATGGAGGAAGGGGAGAAAAGCAAAGGGGGAAGGATAGTGAGAAGGAAGAGAGGAAAAACGGCAGAGGTGCATAAGGCAATTCCTCATTATAGTCAGCCATAGGTGGCTCACAGGCAGGTAAGATCTAGAGCCAGAAGAGCTAAGCTTGAATCCCAGCTCTGCCCCTTCCTAGCTGTGTGACCTTAGGCCAGTTTCTCACCCACTCTGTTTCCTCATCTGGACAATGAGAATGATACTATCTACCTCATGAAACTGTTGTGAGAATTAAGCACCAAACACTGGTCTAACACTCAGTCTGTGCCAGGTACTGTTCTCAGTGCTTTGCACGTATTAACTCAATCTGCCCAACAGCCTTCTGAGCTGGGCATGTATTAGTTTCCTGTTGCTGCTGTAACAAATTATTATGGCCAGTGTTCTGTCTGCCACAGGTGCTACTGTCACCCCGTCACCCCGTTTCACAAGTGGACCAACACGCAGAGATGCAGTAACTTGCCCAGAGCTATGCATTTTCTCCTGACTCTCCCACCTCTCAGCGGGTTAATGTATATGAAGCACCTGGAACGGAGCCCAGCATAAGAAAGCCTGGGGCTGGGCTAATTCCCACTGTCATGGCTGTGAGCGTTAAAGGCAGGACAGACAGTGACCGCTCAGCGTTAAATCAGCGGCACCCACACCAAAGGCGGGTCTGCCTGCCGCTGGCCTGAGCGTCTCTTTGTCTCCATGTGTGTTTAGAAGCAGCCTGATGCTGACGAGAGTTTGGGATCTGGGTAAAGGAAGACCCGCGTGGGATCCTCCACCACTGCGATCCCCCTCCCTGCCCTCCAGGGGTGGGTGCTGAGCAGGCAGCGTGGGCCTCACTGGCCTCACAGCGGGATGAGGCTAGATAAGCTCCTCCACCCAGCAAGCCGTCGGGGCCACGAAAGGGGATCCCACTGGTGAAAAGTGTCTTAGACATTTCTAAGACACCATCAGCGTCAGCAGCTACTCACATATTGTCGGGTAAAAGAAACACTGGTAACACGACAGGGACGAAGGACATATTGGTGTCCCCGCCTGGCACTCACCGATGCAGGTGCCCTGCCTGCTGTAGAAGCCGTCGCCACAGCTGCGCACACAGCCACCCTCGCGCAGCACGAGCCGGGGGTCTCTGCAGGCCGAGCAGTGCCTCTCCGTGGGGCCCCAGCAGCCGGCACAGGACTCGTGGCAGACTGCAGGCAAACAGCAAAGTCAGTGAGCAGCCTGCGGCGGGAAGGACTGGCCATAATTTTTCTTTCCACATTTTGGACTTCATAAAGAAGATGTCATTTGTCTCACTGGTCCCTAAACTGCATTGCACACACGCACAGCTGCTCAGGAAAAATGCAACATGTCCCCCTGCCCCCCACCGAAGAAGTACAACTTCAGTTCAGTATTAATGAGAGATTCGGAACAGGAAGTCAGAGGCTTTTAAGTAATGGGATTTCCAGGGAAGGAAACCATGATTTCCTAGACAAAGACGGACAGTCTTACGAAGTCGGACGGCTCACCATCCCCTTGCCATTTGTAATCACACAACAAAGTGTCCGCAGAGTGACACCATCCCCTGCAATCCTGTCTATATTTCATTTCATGTTTATATTTATAATTGCTAAGTTGTCACTACTGCTGCGATGCTTTGCGGAACTTGTCCAAAGTTAGTTACTCCTTTCTGTGTTCCTGCAGCATTTTGTACATCCCTGTTATGATATTTATCCTATTGTAGCAATTATTCAGCTGCAAATCAATCTCCTTCAATGGAATGTAACATCCTCCCAAACGGGGACCGTGTTTCAGTCATCTTAAATAATCTCCAGTGTCCAGACTGATGCCTGGCATATAGTCAATGCTCACGAAATATATGTTAAATCAATGCACAGCAGAGCTTTTAAACATTGGTTATGAGGAATTTATCCCGTTAGTTACCTTCTACATGGAAACAGCTAACCACGAGGTCACAGATATGACACCTTAAGATAAACTTGAGGCTGTGATATTTACTCAATAAACACTGAAGTCCAGATCTGCTTATGACGATAAATACTGAGGCCACATCTACACAAAGTACCAAATGTAACACTGGTCCTACTAGTCCTTCTCTTTTTCCCATATTGGACAAAAGACATATTCCACGGCCAGGCCCAACAGCGGAACGAATTTTTATTTCAACACGGGACCATGCTGAGCTGTCAATCTTTATAATGACATACTCTGTTTTTTTTAAATAAGATTTGTGTACATATTCAAGGTATACACATGATGTTATAAAATACATAGATGGTCAAACTATTACTATAGTGGAACAAATTAACACATCAATCACCTCACAGTTACCCGTTTTCTCCCCTGTGGCAAGAGCAGCCATAATCTACTGATTTAGCAAAAACCCCACTGTGCTTTTCAATAGATTTCTAATTTCTAACACTGAACAATGCGACGGCAGATTATCTCCTCCTGCAGGCTTATTTTACATGTAGCTTTTATTACATTTGGGTTATTATGAAAAATAAGAGGCCACTCTCTGACTTTTCACCATGATTTCTCTTAGTGATAACATTTCAGATTGTTTAGGGTTTGAATTATGTATTGCGAAAACTGTGGCAATAAGTTTAAAAAGAAGGTGAGTAAGGAAAAGCCATCTTCTTATCTCACACGCAGCAGATAATTTATTTGGTAAGGTCCCGGACTGTTCTGGATCATAACGGGGCATGTGCTGGCTTGTCGAGCAATCCATTTCAAAAGTGAAAAGGAATAAAGTACTTTTCTTTTGGCAACTCTATATTGAAACTCGACTGAAAGTAAGATGTACTTGATAATTCTGAAATAGAAGATTGCTTCAAAATTTTTTTAGCTTGTGCTTCTCTAAGAATAAAATGCAGCCGATTTCCAGAGAAGTGTCAAAAGTACTTTCTGCAGGCACTTCATCTTCCACGAAGCCTCCCCAGACCACAGGCAGTGGATACAGATACCCGGAGTGGGTAACTCGCCTTCTCCATCGTCTCCCGGAGTAGGTTCCAGGGCACGAGCACACCTGACCTGCAGGTCCTCTCCCACTCATCCGTGAGGCTGCAGCTCCAAACTGCCTCAATGCTTCCACTCACAACTACACAGAAACAGCCCAACTTCAGGCCCAAGCAGGTGTCCCACGTACAAACCAAATTCCTTCCTTCCATTTCTTATCCATCCTATGGCAACTGCCAGCTCCCGTGGCGAGTTTTGAAGTATTATCAGAGGACAGCGGGTCCATTTTCAGGAAGAAGCTTTTGTGGGATGAAAAACTTTTCCATCTGGAACTCAACTCTGCCATTTCTTGGTTTCCTAATCTGTATAGTGGGAATAATATTTGCTGCAGCTAATTTGTGAGGATTCGGAGAGATGACAGGTTTGGGAAAGCAGAGGACGCCGTGTGTGATCATGTGAGGGGTGCGGGGAGCTCTGCAAAGCTTGTCTCGACTGGCATCAAAAGCAGAGTCATTTTAAAGGAAGTAATTAGAGTGCAACGGAAGAGGAAAGGATGGAAAAGACCACAGGAAAGGTAGGCTCACTTAGGACAGGGAGAAGGGAAGAAACGGCCTGCAGGGATTAAGCCAGCAGCTGCGCAGAGGGCCCCAGCTTTCCCAGACGCCTCACCGCAGAAGCTCTTTCCTTACGACCTCTGCAAAACAACCACAGAAGCCCTTTAGGAAATGACTGAAAATAGCCTGGTTAGACTCAGGGGTCTGGAAGACCATGCTGCCCACCCCAATCACAGCCCCACTGGAGGCCAAGGCTGGTTGCCTAAGAAGCTCAAACGCTAGATAAGCTCAAAACAAGTTCAAAGATCTGTCATCACCATTTTTGATCCTTTTATGCCACTTTTCTCCTGGCCCTTAGCAGGCTGGGCCTCCACCCTCACCTGCCGCCCTCTGCCAGCAGAAGGCTTTCCACCCCAAAATGGGAACATCCAGTCTCCACATATTCTGAAAACCCAAAAGTACTTGCCAAAATTCATAACTGACAAAATACAGAGACATGAAAAAAATCTTAAGCCTCATGAAAAGCCAGAGATACGCAAAGTAAGCAGGAGCACAGGACCTAGACACAATGGATTAGACGTACACACTGCAACAGGTGTGTGTTTAGAGACGGTGCTTAGTGACGGAGAAAGTCAGGGAGAATGAAGCATCTACCTGGTAATATTTATGAATGTGTGAAATGCGTGCACACAACACAGTAAGAGCACACACACAGCAAAGACACGTGCTAAATCTCGTTAGAACAGTCCCTTACGCGGGGAGCTGGGAGGAAGGGGAGCGGGATGGGGCACGGGAACAGAAGAAGCAGACAGGCAGACGGACAGACAGAGGAGCAGGAGAAGAGCCTGGCCCAGGCCAGTGCTGAAAACAGGCCCCAACCGACAAGAATCATCAACTCAGCATGCTTCACACGAATCCCAAAAATAAGTAGAAGAAAAAAAGTTACACAAGATTCTCTTTTACATCAATCAAGTTGACAAAGTTAAGAAGAGTCACAGCCGCTAGCGCTGAAGAGGGAGGTAGCACGTAGGCACGCCCCCAGATCTCTGGCAGGAGTGCAAACTAATGCAGCTTTCAAAAAAGGGGATAATATGGTATTATGTGTCATAAAGCTTCAAAAGGTACACATACATCCTTGGACCCAGCAGTCACATGTCTAAGAACTTACTCTGATCAAAACTATTTCCCACAATTTCTACTAAAAATGTTTACATCATAGTTATTTATGATAACAGGAAAATTAGGGACAAATGTGGAAACAACAGAGGATTGGCTAACTGAATGATGGCAGAACCAGCGTGGGAAAGTTACACAACAGCTTTAAAACGATGTTGTGGAAGGAACAACGATAACCTGGGGAAAGGAGGCAACAAAACAGTAAACAGAGTTCAACTGCAGTCTTGAATAATAAACATGTGCATGTCTAGGGACACACACCCACAAGGACACGTTTGTACATTAGGAAGATTCTGGGGGCGTCTCAGTTAGAGATTGAGCTGATTTCTTATTGTACCTTGTATTTTACTGACTTTATCAAATTACTTTTTGGAATAAGCATGAATTCATTTGGTACTTAGGGGGAAAAAGTACTAAAGGAGGGGGAGAGGAAGCCTGTAGTCCTTTCCCTGAGGCACCTGCTGAGTGAATAGCTTGTTAATCCATTAACCATGTCTGTGATCCAGCTGAACGGTTCGCCCTTCTTGGGTAACGTACTTGAATTTTTAGCAGGGTCTTCTGCGACACAGAACTGGAACCAAAGGAATGACTTCCCGGCCGACGCAGGCTTTGGAAGGTCCACATGGAGAGAGATTTCATACGCA
Organism: Lepilemur ruficaudatus; assembly: GCA_963574885.1. Taxonomy (NCBI): domain Eukaryota; kingdom Metazoa; phylum Chordata; class Mammalia; order Primates; family Lepilemuridae; genus Lepilemur; species Lepilemur ruficaudatus. The sequence continues at coordinate 10,477 of CAUYRT010005218.1, read as the reverse complement.
GGCTGGCTTCTCCTTGGTTCAAAGGTCAGAGGATAAAGGCCGGCATTCGGCCTAACAGGGACATCTGTGAAGTTATCCCTTCTAACTCCTGCCCCTCCCTCGACTGCTGACTCGACACCCCAAGAGAGGGACACCCCCAGGGGTTTTCAAATGCAGTGACCACGTCCACGTAGCTTCTCAGCTTCCACTCATCCACTGTGACCACCGGAAACACTGGGACTCCCTGCGCTCCCCCCAAACCCTGCACCCCCAGCCACTGTTAATCAAACGGCTATGACTTCACGGGTGATGTCTGTTTGCCCACAGAAACCAAAGAGCCAGGAGGGACCTGCAACCAAGACGGAGCTTTGATGAGGAGAGTTCTCAGACTCGCTGGCTGCGCCCACACAGCTGCTCAGATCACAGTGGTGATAACAGGCAGGTGCTGTTGGCTCCACGGGCAGCACAGGGACAGTGGGATAGGGACAGTGTCGGGGTGGGGAACAGGAAGGGACAGAAGGAATGCAGGCCAGACAGTCTAGCTAAAATAACAGAACCTGGAGACAGGGCAGAAAGCTAGAAGGCTTGTCACTGGTTTGTAATCCATAAATGAAATATTTTGGGGTTCAGAGTTGTCAGGAAGAACGGGACCTGTCTGGAAGATAAACTCCCTTGCATTTGCGCCGGGCTTTCTCTGCCGGTATGTGACACTTTTGTTCTGTCATTTGTCCTGTGGCATACACAGCAAGGGTCTAGAAGCAGCACAGACAAATGCCAAACACAGCCAGTCTCCTGCTAAAGCAAAGGTCCCAGAAAAAACACCACCAGCTGCTTTTCCTTCTCTGCATTTATCCCGTCCATGAATATCCACAGAGAGAGAGGGCTTGGAATACCAGCATTACCTCCCTCACCAGCTCTAGGTTACTCGAGACGCTGGCATTCCAGGAAGGCAATCCTGCTGCCCTCCTCCTTTCTGAACGGCTTGAAATACTCCCTGGACACCACTCAAGTTCCAAAGATAGTTTATTTTATTAGTCACCCTTGCAACACTGATAAGACACCCAGCTATGTTAAACACGGGGAAATAAAGAGAAGAAAAAGAGAGTGGAAAACAGAGAGTCTGGGATTCTCTCGAGGCCACACCTCAAGGAACGGCTGGCTGATAGGCACCGTCCGCCACAGTCCAGGCATGCCCTGCACAGTCCCATCCGTTGCTCTCCACGCACTGGACTGCCACACTGCTTTCAACCAAAGATTATTCCAGAAGGCCGTACACTGCACGGAATTCAACAGTATAAGACACGCCCCCGCCTCAATAACTAGTCACTTCCTATCACGTTCCCTAGTGAAACTGTCTCTATGGCTCTGATGGTAATAAATTCATACACTGATAACGATCTATCTGAAATTATCTTGCTTACTTAGGGGCCCTATTCTCCACTGAGGAAGTACATTCCTTAACCACAAGGATGTTGTCTGTCTGGTCCACTGTGTCTCTTGTGCCTGGGACAGGTCCAGGTACACAGAAGAAGCTCACCCAAGTATTTTTCGCATGAACAGAGTGGCAGATACAGGACTGTCACGTGAAGCAATAAAGAACATGCAAATGGCAGAGTCACGATTAGGATCTAGGGGTCTGGCTCCAGGGCCTACGCTCTAACCACTGGGCCGCACGCCCTCCCTCTCACCTGGGCACCTGTGGAATAAAGGCCGCATCTGCCACAAGGACACATGGCTTCATCCTCAGGCCTTCGTCAATAATGTAAGTTGCAGGTAGACAAACCGAACGTTGAAAAAAGGGCTAACTTTCTCTATTGAAAACCCACAATCTTATTAGCTACTCACTTTAACCTAATCTTGCGGGGTGTGTGCTGTTGGTGGTTTTAGCTTTTCTTCTTACGGGCTCTCATATCTAGGATTTGTGTGGAACACAAGTTGACTGAAAAGCGGGAAAAGACAAGCCAGGAAGAATGTTCTCAGGACCTGGAGAGTCCAGTCTGGGTCCAGATGTAGACTTAATGCCAGGGTTTCCAAAGTGAGGTGAGGAACCACTGCTCTGGTATAGAGAACAGAGTAAGTCCAGGGCAAGCAGCACCGGAGAGTCATGCAGGAAGGGTGCAAGGTCAAATATTGTGGTGGGGAGGTCAAGAGGGCAGGGGAGCAGAGAGCACCCATGCACAGACGAAGCCTGACCTCCAGGCTGCAGAGATGGGCTATTAATTCCTGGAAATGAGTTAAGACAGGACAGGTGGCAGGAACCAACGTAGAAGCCAGTTCTAGGACCTGAGCTCCCTGGAGTCTAGAGGAGTGGAAAGGACTAGGCAAGAGGAGGTTTTGAAACAGATCTAGCTGGTGCAAAAGACGCCTAGAGGTTAAGCAGAAGCCTGAATGTGGAGACTAAAACGCAAGCTCTGAGTACTGAGTGCATACTCTGTGGGCCTACTGTGAAGAAGAGGCGACCTACACATTACCTATCTCCAAGTTAGGCTGGTATAAAAACTGAGTAGTGTTGAGTTTTAATGTAAAGTGATCAAAGTATAAAACTCCAAACTTGGGGAAGGCAAAGGAAACGAAGCAGGGACTGGTATGGGGTATATAATACCATCTATTGTTTGTTTTTTTTGGAGACAGGGTCTCACTCTGTCACCCCAGGTAGAGTGCAGTGGCATCATCAGAGCTCACAGCAACCTCACTCTCCAGGCTCAAGCGATCCTCCTGCCTCAGCCTCCAGACTAGCTGGGACTATAGGCATGTGCCACCATGCCCAGCTAATTTTTCTATTTCTACTAGAGAGGGTCTCGCTCTTGCTCAGGCTGCTCTTGAACTCCTGAGATGAGCAATCCACCCACCTCAGCCTCCCAGAATGCTGGGATCACAAGCGTGATCCATCACGCCTGGCCCTAGTCTATAATTAACAACTTTATTTAGTTTAATCAAGCACAATATATAACAATACTATTAATACATGCACACGTGTTAACATGCACATGTGCATATATCCCTAAACTCGGGGGAAAGGAAAATTATGAAGGCCCCTGTGGGTGAGGTTCTCTGGCAGGTCTCAGTGTCTTCCCTCCCCCTCCCTGGTCGACCTGCTTGCACTCTTTCTTGAAGAGCATGTTTATGTGCCTCTCTTTTTCCCACTCTACCCTATACTCAACACAGCATGAATATTAACGAGGTGATTTCTGGTAATCAGTTTCCTCAGGACCGTGTTCACTTTCTTTCGGTTTTGATGGATCAATAAAGTGGCAAATTATCCCAGTCATAACGTAAACGACCCTGCCAAGAGAAATCAATCCAGAAAACTGTTGTTACCCTGATGTGGCTGGCTTCCTTTTGAACAGGTTAGCACGTATTGGAAGAGCACTGGTTGGCTGACTGACTTCCAAGGTCAGTGGTGAAAAGTCGCCAAAAATGGTACCAGCGTGAATATTGCAAAAAATTCCAATGCTGAGAAAGCTTATGGGGACAGATGATCTCAGGGCTAAGACGGTATATGGAAATTGATCACAAATTTAGCTTTAATTTTTAAGATCACTCTCTGTCTCTCCTCTTGCTCTGTTTTTTCTCCTTATTTTATGCATAAAAATGCAACCAGCCTGAACTAAAGCAAATTGGTTTAATTCCCCGGAGGGAGCACGAACAAATTTTCCCAGTAACTTTCTACTAGAGGCATTTGTGTGGGTATGTGGATGGAATGTGAAGTAGCCAGCGACGTAAACCAATAATCAAATGAAACATTACCCATTTCAAAATGCCCTAAAACAGCGTTAGCGTCACCAATTAAAACAATGGCCATGGGAGAAAAAAAAGTGGCACACACCCCCCCCCAAAAAGTAAATATTATGTGGGGTGTCTGTGTGGAGGGAGTGGAGGTAGCATAAAGGAAGAAGTAAAATCTGGGGGAATTAATTCCCTTTTAAAGGCAAATCTGACGCAGCAGTGCTAGCAGGAGGGCTCTTTGATGGGATAGAGGAAGAGAGTAAAGAACACATCCAATAATTTCATCAAATTGAAATTTCGGCAGTTTACCTAAATTGCCCAACCATTAGACTCTCATAAAGGCATTCGTACGTGCCCACTTTTAAAATAACAGGTAAGTAGAACATGACAGGTGTAAACACTAAGGACTCTTTTCTCTTTTATGGCCGAGACTTCTAGTGAAACGCTGGTCTTTCAAGGACCCCCGAGGGTGGTATGTTCATTCATCAGACACGTGTCCACCAAATGCTGGCCACTCTGTGCAGCCCCTCGCTCTGAGGACAGACACTTGGAAGATCCTCCTGCAGACTCAAAGAGCCTCCAAGCCACACTCCGAAGCTGTTCCATCTCCCGTAGGCTCTACCGTGGCCGGTCACAGAACAGGCCCTTCTCTCCTTGCACCTCTGGACGAGGCATAAGTGACACTAGTGTCTCTGCTCCAGGCGGTTTCCACAACCCGAGGGCTCTGCATGGCCACGGCCACAGCCTCCTCTACCCAGGACCGGCACGTGGCCGGGAGCCTTGGGCCTTCAGCCTGCACATCTGACGCATACTGTGTGCTTATTCTCTTTGACTATTTTTCTCCAAGTGATTTTCCTAACAATCTGACTAAGGGCACGGAAGACAGGAGCACGTCAGCTGCTCCTACACTGGTTCTCCTGACACCAGACCCTCCCTGGGCCTGTCGCCTTTTCAGATTTCTCTGCCACCGCACACCCCGTGACAGGTCGGAGCACATCTGATTATCTGTCCTCCCGAAGACAAACGTACATCTCTGCACTTTGTCTTTGCTGTCACCATTACTTCCTTCTCCCATGTCTGCACTTAAGAAATCCTTTATACAGTTAATTTTTCAGTTAGACTCATGCTTATATTCACTATTTAAAAAATCGCCAAGTAAAAACAACAAATTAAATTATATTATGGCCACTCCCCCCTTCAGAGACTCTTACAATATTAAGAATTTCAACTAGATCTTAATTAAAAATATAGAACAAAAGTGGGCATATATACCTACTAGCGCACACAGATACTAAAGTAACCTAACGAGGTCATCTCTCTCATCCATGGCTCCTCTCAGCCCACCAGGAGTCTTGTTCGGAGTCTCTTCTCTTATTTGAAAAGCGCTCACAGCTATGGGCGTCCCTGGTCGCTTGGTGGGGTGGGGGAGCTGGCCCAGTGGCGCCCCGCTGCGGGCCAGCCGGGGCTTACCTGCGCAGGAGTGGCGGTTGCGGTAGAAGCCGTCCCCACAGGTGGACACACACTGTCCGCGCTGGGTCAGCAGGGGAGGCCGGCAGGACTCGCACTGCAGCTCGCCGGTGCACGCGGCACACTGAGGCTGGCAGGCTGGCTCCAGGCAAGGGAGGAGACAGAAAAAGAACGCTTTGATTAGTGCAAAGACACCACCCCATGCTAACGCTTACAGAGCCCAATCCTGGGCCCACATACAACAGGGAAAGCAGGAAGATATTTTAGGAGCCATCGTTTCTACAGCACACAGCTCATGTCAGGCACTGTTTGAAGGCTTTACACCTACGGTGCATTGAATCCTCACAACAACCCTATAGACAGAATTAATCTCAATTTTACAGATGAGGAACAAGCTCAGGGAGGTCAAGTAACTGGCCCAAGGTCACTGAAAGCTGGCATCTAAAGCCGGGCAGTTTGGCGCAGGAGTCTGCGTTCTTTGCTTCTTATCCAACAGCCCCCAGTATCTCTGTCACTCAGCCTTTTTGCAAGAAGATTCCTTGCCCCTCTTTCTTTACACCCAATGGCAACCCAAACAACTTTCAAAAAGGTTAAAGATTACATGAATCAGGAGAGAAAGCAGGGAGAAGTGAATAATTATAAAAAGAATAAAAGCATCTAGCCCTTACTGAAACCTGGCCATATCCTAGATACTAGTCTAGGCACCTAACGTGTATTGACACACTTCATCCTTACCACGGCCCTCTGCAAAAGGTACTGGGATTGCCCTCACTGTATACATGAGAATACTGAGGCATGGAGAGGTTAAAACTCACAGCCAGGGTGTGAACCACACACTCTTAATGGATAATTAACCTCACAAATCAGAGATGAGAGAAACAGTGACTAAGATTTGACCTTAACCAAGCCAAACTCTCCCAGGTAAAATCACCTTCTCAGATGCATGAGAGTTCTGAAATGCACGCAAACTCACAAGAGTTCAGTTCTCTTACCAATCGTCTATGTGATATTGAGCGAGTTGGTTAATTTCTCTGACCCTGTGACAGGTTCCCCATTTGCAAAATTAGAAAGTTCTACTAAGTGATCTTGAAGGTCTATGCCAATTCTAAATTTCTATCTTGGATTAACTAAGTGTTTTAATAAGATGCTAAGCATCCTGATGATATTACTAACCTTGAAAGTCTTCAAAAATGAAAAAAAATCCAGTCACGACTACTTAGCAACCATCTGATCTCTACATCACCTACCTCCCAAGGAGGCCTAGAACACCTGTGAAATCTTAGAAGACTGCAGGTGAAGGACCAAGTAACCTCTGGATGACATGACTACCTTCCAGTGGTTTTCAGATGCTGAGCATTTCCTGCTCTGACCATACTGAGTCTCAGTTTAAGAATCACAACCCTTGAGGAGTTTCTCGGTCGACCACACACCACCGCCTCCGGGCTGCCCACTCGGAGCCATACCTAGACAGAGACTGCCAGCCTGGTAAAAGCCCGGCCCACAGCTGTGCACGCACTGCCCGTTCCGCAGCAGCTTTGTGGGGTCCTGGCAGAGGTCGCAGTGGTCCGGAGAGTGAGAACAGGTCAAGCAGTCTGGGTGGCAACGCACTAAAACCAAGGACAAAGAAGAGGAGAACTCAGTGAAGTCCACGTACAATTTCTCTGACATTCCTCAGAGAAAGGCTCTACGGGGTATATAAAGTTATATAGAACATGAAGAAAACTGTGGGACTTAGGTGTGAAAAAGGCTGTAGTCATGACCCAGAAGTGTCTGGGTCATAGCAGACCCAAATAGCAAAACAGCATTTCAGTGCAATATTTCAAGGATACTTTCCTTGTCTGAAATACCATCACCGTCTCCTGGAACCCCAAATTGAAGATGCTAAAACATCAGGTTTATTAATGCTTCTCCCTGCTGAAATATCTCCAGAAACAGGAATGACTACTTCCATAATGCATGATTTAAACAGTTAATAATTTATGATATCTGAGATGTTCTTCCTAAGCTCTGACATGCATAAGCAGTTCAGACATAAAAGCCATCATGTTTTAAAATATTATTTTTACCTAAACAAAAGTACAGCCAGTTTTCTTTTTCTCTAAAATTTCAAATCTCATTCCCAATAATTGGGATTATCACTGAACTTAGTGGTAATTGTCAGCAAAGGACTTTTTTCAAAAGGTTTTGAAGTTGTCGAGGACTTGATTTTCGATGTATAGCACATAATAATATGCTAAATGTTTGTTTTGGAAAGCCCAGAGAGCCCTTTGGTGAAGGTAACGTAATTAAACCTTAAAGTCACTCTGCTTTTCCCTTGATAACCTCTTGGGGGAAACACTGCGATTAGCCGAAGTAAGTTGAGTGCAACAGGAGCAACTGCCAATGTGAAAAATGGTGGCCCGTGAACGAAAACAACTAATTATGAAATATGAATGGAAGAAAATGTCATTTCTCCAAGAGAGACTCGGCTTATAGGCAAATTACTGCTCAACCAGAGCAACTCCAGTGCTTGCAAACAATTATTAACTGGAACTAATTCAACCCCAGGTGATTTGAAAGCAGGATTGCAGAACAAGTAGATAAGATTTTCTTTTGGAAGAAATTAATGAGTCTTTAAACTTTAAAAACCCATTTGAGAACTCCAAAAGGAACCATCTGTTTAACAGCTCACCTTACAAAAAAGAAAAAGAACATCCATAGCAAACTTTGAGCAATTATTCTTGTATTTTCCATCATCGAAGACAGATTTGTCTTCATGAGTGTTTGAACATTACCACTATTTGATTTTCATGGTCATTTTGCACAGCGGATCAGGTGTATTTTGTCAACAAGAAAATAGGGCCAATGACTTGTCCAAGGTCACATACTCATAATACGTTGAGTTTGGCAATAACATGGACAAAGACTAATTAGTATCATCAGTTAGAAAAATTAAGAAGAAACAAACCCACTGGGTGAGTACAGAAAAGGCAGCAAGACCGGGGGTGGGGAGAAATAGGATCTCTCTGAATTCTTCGGCAGTAAAACCATCTCAGCAGAAATAAAGGGGACATGGACCCACCTGAGGTGCAGTCAGGGCAGCACTGTCCCTTCACCTCCACGGCCAGCGTGGCCACCGGACACGGTGGGCAGGAAGGCTCGTAGCACGTCACCTGCGCCCCGCGGCACTCACACACCCTGCAGGGGCCGTCTTCCCACTTCTCCCCCTCCTGCAAGAAACAGTCAAGAATGACGTTGCCGCCAGGGAGCAGGGATTCAGAAGAGAGGTTGCTGCTGAAGAACCTGTAATTTCCATAAGGACAAAGTGAAGGCCCCTGATCAGTCCTCTGCCAGACCCAATGCTGAAGTAGGACAATGGTGGAAGAGTCCCAGACTTGAAAGGATAGAATTTCTCATTCTTCGTTTATAATTGGTTTATTTTAACACAGAACACCAGCAGAAGGATTGTAGGCACACCCAGAGATAAACTGTTAAGTACTCTGGGGCTACCAGAATACGCAGGAAGCATTCAAAATTTGTCTTTCAACCTATTTCACCAAAAACACCGAGGGAGATTACTACATACCTAGTGATTAGCAGGTACATTAAATGCAATCTCTAAAATAACAGAGGAAAGCAGAGCTGAAACCCCGAATTTCCTTACAGTTACCTTAATAAGAGTAACAGTCAAGTCATTGTATCCTGAAAACTAAAGCTTTTGCAGGCCCACTTTTAATGGCTGTAGATGTGCCAGGAGTTTTCCCACACTAAAGCAGTCTTTTCAGACAAGCAAATTACAGTAATAAACATGAGTACTTTAACAGAGAATCCAAAGTGAATTATAACAAGGAATTTATTTTTGCTCTCAGGGAAGAGACAGAGGTTCTTACCAGCATGAGGGAGAGAAAACAGGAGAAACAGCAGACTTTTAAAGTAAAAATTTGATAAAATTGTATATTAAGCTGATGTCAACATTCCAAACGATGAAAGTGACAGGGTTTAGCAAAATGAAAGGCAAATGGCAGAAAACTGAGGAATATTATCTTGAGAAGGCAGAAGCGCTTTTCTTCCACATCAAGACAAACTGGTTTCCTGGCCCCGTATTTTAGAACCTCCAAAACTGCAAGGCAGCTCGTGTGAACAAACATGCTTGTGTTTCCCTTTAAAAGAAACCATTCATCGTTGTCCTGCAAACAGCCTAGGAACACCCTACGCTGTTCAGGGAGCAAACATCCGCAAACCCAAGCAGCTCTTTTTCAGTGTTTTGCAGTACATGAAATTCCACTGACAGTTAAGCTGAGTCTGCTAGGCCAGAAAACAATTGGGAAGAGAAAATCATCACAGGAAAAGGGAAGGACACACGCAGGAGCTTGTAGTCAGAGAATTATTATCAACTGTATAAAACGATAAGCTAAAGACCAAAAGTTCAACGGATCAACGTCTCATCTATCATTAAGATTCTTAATTCCTGACCACAATGCCATCAAATGTGGCTGTTCAAAATACTAAGCTTCCCCGTGACAGTTCATGCAGATCATCACTCACAACAATTTTACAGTGATTTATGCAAAAGTTAAATGTCTATACTTACTGGAATACGTTTAACTGCACTAGCATTGGAGGATATCTAGGAACAAAGAGAAACGTATTTATTATACCACTAAAAACACCATCAGTTTTCATTAGGAGTGATCCATTTTCCCCAAATAACATGCAACTTCACTCATTTGCTATGAATAGAAATGAAATCTATCTTATCAAAAACAAGAGAAGCAAACCACTATGAAATAGAGACAACATGTCTCAGAAGGGTTTCTGAGTTCTCATTCCTACTTTGTGCCCGAGCCCTTGGCTTTAATTTCCCTCAACATGAAGAACTTCACACTCAAGAGATCCAGAATCGTAAAGGCAAATCCTTGAATTTTGCATGGTGCCAGAGTATTATGGAGGATCGTGCTTATTTAAAACAACTTTGTTTTCTTTAATTCTACTGGGTCTGATTTGCCTCCAAATATGAGTGGGAAAATTGATACCACGATTGAGAAAATACAAATTTAACATTTATAAGGAGCCTTTAATCTCCTAAATTCTTAAGAAACAACAATGACTAAATTATGAAATACTACCATGAAACAATGCTAACAGCATAATAATACCCATATTTTTAGCTTTTAAAAAAATGTTCTAAGCCGGGCGCGGTGGCTCACGCCTGTAATCCTAGCACTCTGGGAGGCTGAGGCGGGCGGATCACTCAAGGTCAGGAGTTCGAAACCAGCCTGAGCAAGAGTGAGACCCCGTCTCTACTATAAATAGAAAGAAAGAAATT
>CAUYRT010005216.1:0-16594 GCA_963574885.1 Lepilemur ruficaudatus | reverse complement strand
CTATGGACTACTTTGACAGAGTAGATTTTTGAATGTAACAAGATAAGTCAACTTGAGTGGTAATATATTTTGGGAAATCAGCTCACTACAAATTGTGACTGTAAACATTGTACTGTAAATGCTTTGTAGTTTTCTCCCAATAAAAAAATAAAATAAAAGAAATGATAAAAGAAAAAAAAAACTGGTTCACATGAGAATTCTTCTACTTTACAATGCATAATGACTGAGAAAGGATTCCTTTAAAGCTGCTCTAAGATTTAATCCACAGATAATCTAGTTTTGGCAATGTAGAAGAAAGTGTATACCTTACCTATACCACAAACTATAGGCATTTGAATATATAAACAATCTGCAATTGACATTCAGAAAATTATTTACTGAAAATATTGATAAAACATGAGGAAGTGGCCACAGATTTATTTTGGTTTTTCAGACAAGTTGTCTTTTAAAATATAGATGGTTAGTACATATTTTTGTGGCTTGGAAACCATTCAGTGTAGAATTGTGTACAAGCTACAAAAAGGGTGTAGCACAGTCGTCATCCCTACACTGTTGTTAACTTCTAATTTTAGTTTAAAATTATATTTTAATTTTATAAAAAATTTTTATTGTATTTACCTGGCACAAGGAAACTAACCCAAGTTTCTATTACATGTAAGTTTTCTAGCAACAACGCTGTAGAAGTAAAACACAGAAGTGAGCCATTTTTTAATAACTCTGTGAATAATTTGTTAGGTAGCAATTTCAAAGCTTTCACAACTCTAATATAAATTTAAAATGAAATTTGGTAAACAGGTTGATGTTATGTGAAAGTTAATATATTTTTAAACAGATAATCCTACATTCCTGAATAGAGCAATTGCTTGGAAACAGAATGAGAAATAAGTTTTAGAATTTACTTTCTCATATTTCAAATAATATCACAAATGACCACATTTAAAGGCATTAAAAATGGACTAAATGTTATTCTTTTTTGAACTGACACATTATCTAAGAATTACTAAATTTTATACTCATTTATTTGAATATTCTACAAGAATCAATTTTGAAGTTGGTTCAATTGCTGTTCAATTCATGACCCAAATCCTTAATGTATAAAATGAAACCTAAATATAGCATATCCCATCAGTAATATTTCAATATTAGCTTTTTGTGGGGTAATCTTTGAGTATATCAACAATTTACCATTCACAGTCATCAAAGATCAATTTCATCAGATGAAGTTAAACAAGCGGGGAAGATTTTATTCAAGACTATTTTAATAGGAGAAAGAGACAAACTCTTGTGAAGTAGAAGGCACTGGGTTGGGATTAGAGTTTTAAGCACTGGGAAAAGCTAATGGGAAAGTCCTGTAGGATGGAGAAGGGGTGTCAATGTGATTAGGCCATGTGTATTTGCTAATTATAGTGTACCAAGTTAGGCTCCTACTCTCTTACAGAGACTAGGAGATGGGGGGCGCTACCTTCTTCAATGATTACATTTCAAAGGGATGGTTTCCAAGTTCTTGAGAAAGATATTGCTGGGTTATAAAATTGTAAAGAGGCGAAGAGAAGATTAACATCTTAAAAGGCAGAGAAAGAATTTGCAATTATAAGTTTTCTAAAGTAAATGCTCCAAAAAAAGGAGGTCAGGGGCCTAAACCAGGAAGAAACCTGTGCAAAGTTTAGTTAAGATGAAGGGACCCTTAGACCATCTTGATCACATTAAAGAAAATGAAAATTCCTAACAATCCTCTGAATGAGAAACCCTCAGTTGCTTACTACATCTCAAATATAAGTCATTTGTCTCTACATATGAACCATAAAACATATGTTAAGTATAGGATGAATCAAAGGAGAATGTTTAACAAAAAATCTTCAACTTTTGCTAATCAAGCACTAACATTTTGGTTATTATTCTTTCATGGCAAGTAAAAGGTTTATTTTATCAAGTTATCTCCAAAAATATTAATACATATTTTATGTAGCTTATGGTTTTTAACAATGTTCCTTATGAGACTACTACATAATCCTTAAGATATATAGACTTTTCACATAATTCTATGCTCTAATACTGCTAAGATTTATTTTAGTTCCCCAGATATTAGATTTCCAACTCCTAGGAATTTTTATCTTAGATGTACCTAAAAGTTAATAAGAATCAACTGCCAGAAAAGATTTTTATCATATTTTTAAAAATCTGATGAAGGTATCATAGCTTTAGACCTTACTGTGTATTAGTTTTCATATCAGATTTTATAAGATTATGGTTGAACACTTCCTGTAAGTGAATACTTAATTTTAGTGCTTAATCTTGACCTCAACTCCATAAATAGGATTATCCACATTTTATAAACGAGAAAAGTGAGGCAGTGTTTTTAATGTTCCTACCCAAGGTCACACACTTTGACATGCTTCATGAAAGACTGAGGAGAATAGGTTGTAAGTTACTTTTCAACTGTGGAACTGCATTGCCTATGGATACTGAGGGCCAGCTTGAAAAAGGTGTCACCATCCTTCCATGAAAAATTTCTCTGCAATTATTTCTATTTTGACCATAGCCTTTTCATATCTGGAAATCCTTTGGAAATACACTTCTATTTTATATATTATACTATTGGTCATTCCTGTTCTATCAAAGATCTAACTCCTGCTTTCTGGACAATGCGTGTGGGTTATTCAAGTTTTTGTTCATGTTTGTATTGTTTTTCCTGCTTTATTCCTATTTCTGTTCCTTCTCTCTCAATTTGTCTGCTAGAAACTAATCTCCAGACAGAATTTAATCAAATATTTGTTAAAAGTATCAGGTCTTTCTAAAGTTTCACTTTAGAAAGTGCCAAACCGTTTTCTACTACCTCTATCTTTGTTAAATCAGAACTTGAGCAGCATCACCTGTTACAGCTTGTGCCTGCAAGTGTGGCACCAGACAGGTCTTACTCCAGTCCCCCAAAAAGCTCTGTCACAGTCACAGGACCATGTGCTACTTTCTCATGGGCCCATATCCACTATGGTGAAAGCAAAATGAAGGTGAGTAAGAGAAAAAATTACTGGCATTGTGTTATAGGATTATCTGAAAGACCCCTCCCCTTCCCTTTTTTGTTGCTTGGCTAACTCCCACTTAACTATCAGGTCTCAATCTGTTGTTCTTTTTCATTCAGAAATGTTCTCGTGTCACCTGTCCTCCTTCCTCACTCACCCCACATCCCAAATAATTCAACTGCTGCTGTTAGATATTTGGATAGAGCTCGTACTAGACACTTAGGTCATTTGTTGCATTCCACTGATAGCAGTAATATGTCCTTCTTTCCCACCAGGAGAGGCTTCATTGTACTGCCAGTGCTTAACACTGCACGCATTACTCTGAGTGCTAAATGAATGCTCGTTAAATGAATGCATGCAGCAATTTATCTAAAAAGTCAGGAAAAGGAGCAAGTAAATCAACTACTGGAAGCAATTCTGAGATTTGGTAAAATAACTGAAATGTTATATATAGGACAAAGTTAAGTTTTAGTCATTAATTTAAAGTTCATTTAACAATCTATATGGGAAATGAACTATGTGTAAGGCACAGTAGTAGTCACTGTAGATATAGTGGTGACAAAAACATTGCTTTTAGCTTCAAGCCACGTTATGCTCAGCTGATGGCACGGATAGCTAAACACACAATCTCAATACAGTTTAATGAGGTGGTGGCATACAATGCTTCATGAAAACATTGACAATAGTTCTCCTAAAAGCCTGGACACTTAATGGAAGCTTCCTGAATAAGCATCCTGATAGCTTAGACTTGACCCGTGAGTAATAGTGAATGCTGCAGCACATCAGGAAACAGGAGTGTTCCAAGAAGAAAAAATATTAGCACGTGCAAAAGTCTAGAATTAGGCTGAAATGATCCATTCTAGGAAACTAGAAGTAATTCAGTAAAGATAAAACCGACAAGATACAGGATTGATAAATACAATAGGATTCAGATGATTAAAAATCATGTGGCATGTAAGAATATTAACAAGTTTATTTGTTTGCTATATTTTTTCCCCTTTTTGTAATACGGAACCATAGATGTTTTAAGCAGCAGAGTTCCAAGATCAGGCTATTTTTTTTTTTTTTTTTTTAGAAAAGTCATTATCCCTGCTGTTTGAAGACATCCAAATCAGAATGCAGACATGAAAAATATTGTAGTAATTAAATGTAAGGCATGAAACCATAAACATTCTAGAATAAAATGTAGGAAAAACTCTTCTAGACATCAGCCTAGGCAAAGAATTTATGACTAAGACCCCAAAGGCAAATAGAAAAACAAAAATAAATAAATGAGACTTAATTAAAGTAAAAAGCTGCTGAGCAGCAAAAGAAATAATCAACAGTTAATAGACAACCTACAGAATGGGAGAAAATATTCACAAATTATACGTCCAATAAAACTGTAGTCCCCAACCCCTGGGCCGCAGCCCGGTACCAGTCCGTGGCCTGTTAGAAAAATAGGGCTGCACATCAGCACCTGAGCTCTGCTTCCTGCCCCCTGTCCCCCCTGCCACCAGCCCCCCAGTCTGTGGAAGAATTTTCTTCCATGAAACCAGTCCCTGGTGCCAAAAGATTGGGGACAGTTGAAGATGGCAGAAGACTGAGATGTAAGGGGGGTTGTTGGGAAGTGAAAAATGTCTTTCCCAGAAGTTTGACTGTGAAAGAGCAATAGATGTTAAAATGACAGAGAAAAATAGCAGGATAACAGGAGGAAAATGAGCTCAAAGTAAGGCTTTAAAAATATGTCAAGAAGACTTAGAAAGGTTAAATATTACATGAAATGCGTTTGCCTCTCCCATGCCAGGGCTACAAGTGTGTCCTTCCCCCATACAATGTTACCCGTTTCCATTAGCTGCGGGTTGCTCCCCCCACTCCTCCATCCCCCTACCTGACCGGCACCCAATGAATATTACTACCATGTGAGCACCTTCGTGTTGATCAGTTAGTGCCAATTTGTTGGTGAGTACAGGTGGTGTATGTTTTTCCATCCTCGTGATATCTCACTTCAAAGGATGGACTCAATCTCTATCCAGGATAATATAAGAGGTGCAAGATCACCATTGTTTTCTGTAGTTGAATATATTCCATGGTATGCGTATACCATCTTTTATTAATCTGCTCGTGTATTGATGGGCACTTGGGTTGTTTTCACATCTTTGCAATTGTGAATTGTGCTGCTATAAATATTCGAGTGCAGATGTCTTTATTATAGAATGTCTTTTTTTCCTTTGGATAGATGGCTAGTAGTCAGATTGCTGGATCAAATGATATTTCTATTTTTAGCTCTTTGAAGTATCTCCATAATATCCTGAATTAAAAAAAAAAGGGGGGGGGAGAGCAAGCAGGCAAGCATGTGATGACTGAACCAATGGGAAGAGTGTAGCATAAACCAAAACTTACGATTAATTAAGTTCTGGGCTCCTGGGGCAGGGGAAATATAGGAAGTTATGAGGTTTCCACACTGAGAGTATTGCTGAAAGCTTCTCCCTCCTATTCCAGAGCCCTGTGTAAACTTTTTCTCTGGCTCTACATCCCTTCAATCAGCCCACACTAAAAGCTGCCACCAGAAACTCATTGTAGAACTTACTGCAGTGAGCAGAGAAATGGGAATGACATTTGGAAACATGGGACATACCTGGGATCAGGGAAAGACCATCTAGAGAAGCTCCCTGGGTCAAGTACATAGGTCTGATGTTTATAATTCACGTGCATTGTGACGTTTTTCTTTTTCCCTAAGGTTTTGGCAAATTGTTTTGGAGGTAAATCTCTGATTCTCTTAATTCTAAAATAGTATTATCTAATTTTGGATTCTCCATAGGGTATTAGCTGGAGTGTCCTGGTACTGAGTGTGTGATTGAGTGAACTGAGGGGGTTGTTATTTTGAGCTACAAGGGTATGCTCTATGTTAAAAGGAAAAAATAATGAAAACTACCAGAAAATAAAAGACCCCATATCTCAAAAATAAAACCTTAAATATTAATAAAAATAAGTCATAAGATAGGAAAAACAGAAACAGAATGGGTATTCAATGAAACAGGGAATTGTAATGAAGAGATAAAGAGAAACGAATAGAAAATAGTGAATGAACCAATGGGAAACAGATGAGATCAAACCTACAAGATCAGAGAAATACCATTTCTATGTGAAGAAACAACGGTTATGAAATCAGCTATTGTATAACATTGTGGCAGTTTAACTAAGGCGGTCTTAGTGAATTTGTAGATGAAGTCCTCTACTGAAAATGGTGTGTGTGTGTGTGTGTGTGTGTGTGTGTGTGTGTGTGTGTGTGTGTGTGGGAGAGAAAGAGAGAGAAATGAAATAGGAAATTTAATTGTAGGGGAATGGATTTGCAATATCCATCCTAGACAATGAGAGAGGGATCTGACCAGGAAAACACGAAGAATTGTGCCTGGTACCTATGATTATGAATTTGCCAAAGAATAACTGAAATTCTGACGGTAGAGGCAGTCTCACATCTTTAACTTGCAACTTCTACCAACGTTATCTGTGCATAATATCTTCTATCTTTATACATCCTCCTACCTCCTCACACTCTACTTGTCTCACACATTTTTTTCCAGAAAACTCATCTTTTTACCCAGTGCTCATGAATACAGTATTAGAAGGGAAGGACTAGAACAGTGTCATAAACTATTTCCATGAATACGTGATTAATAAATCATAGTTCAGTGCTGCATCTCTCAAAGCAGTTGAATGTTAACCACCACCATAGATTTTCATTAGTATTTCTGCTGAATTTCAATATAAAGCAATCATCCCATTTCATATGGAAAATCCGTATTTCGAATGAGCCTAAAGATTTGAAGCTTATGAGTGGAGTTTAACACACGTTCTCCTTATCTGAAAATACTGTTAGAAATGTTATTTGGATTATAAGCAGAGCTTTCATTTGTGGAGCCCATGGCAGTCTGTGTCATAAATATGCACGTATCTTCACCTCAGCAAGGCTCTTCTAAGTACATTTCATGGTACTTTTCATATGCATTGGATTGGATTTGTTTTAGGGCATAATATAAATTCTCTGCTGTGATACACGATAAAGA
Organism: Lepilemur ruficaudatus; assembly: GCA_963574885.1. Taxonomy (NCBI): domain Eukaryota; kingdom Metazoa; phylum Chordata; class Mammalia; order Primates; family Lepilemuridae; genus Lepilemur; species Lepilemur ruficaudatus. The sequence continues at coordinate 9,531 of CAUYRT010005216.1, read as the reverse complement.
AAACACTTTTTAAGAAACCTGTGTTAGTTATGAGGCTGTAGGCATCACCGAGCCTCATGATTTATTAACTGCCTAAATAATCCCTTATCATTATTGTTTGTTTTTAAACATAACCACTCGTCAGGTACTCAGCACTGTATCTACCCTTCTTTGCAGTGTTTCAGAGTCCATGCATTTGCCCTCAGTTACTTTTGTGAATTCTTCTGGAAGATAATGACAGCATTTCACATTCTGTACCACTAGCAACATTCCATGCCACAGAATATAAATGTGTATAAGGTGGTAGTTTCATTATCTTAGGGTCAGTAGAATTTCAAGAGCTTTAAAATTACCTCTATCAATGATGCAAGTGTCAGCTTAGTTTTAATAAATCTTTAGAAACAGCCACAAGTTACTTCTAGGACATCTTCCTATTTCCAGAAATACATCATTCAGCTGCCATATCTACTATCAGTGTTTTGCTAAAGAATTTCCACTATTAAATGCAATGCTACACTTCTGGTATATGCAATTGCTTTTTGATAACTTAAAATATGATTAACCCAAAGTTTCCCGAGATTCAGTCCACATTTATACCACTCATACAAAAACAGATAAAGAGAATATAGTACAAGCAAAACAGAAGAAAGAATATACAAATGCATCTATCATAAATAACACATATATGAGATGGTAAAATATCAGTGCCTGTTATTAGAATTCCATTTCTAAATGTGGGCACAATTAAAACCCAGGCATTTGGCAAGGTGACTTCTTTAGAATAAATTGGAGTTGACAAGTAGTGGATTCAGCCAACCAATAAGTATAATGTAAAATTTCCCATAATATGCAGCCAAATTCAGATGTTTCTCTTTTAATTTCCAATAAACTTGACCATATGTTCCACTTGCAAAAAAGCTAAATTATGGATGCTGCTTTTGCTTTTCTTTTTTATAAACTACCACCATTATTTAAAGTTGATGAATTTTTTTGGAATAAACTATGTATCATCCTCAAAAGATAATGTGGTATTTAAAAGACAAAATAGCTTTTTTGTGTATTAGAAAGTAAACAGCTTTTGAAAAAGTCATAAGCACCACAGAATACCCAGCTCATCTCATAAATATCTATCATGTGACCTTTTTAACTGCATAGCACATTATATAAAGTTTGTCCTGATATTACTATTCCAAAAAAAGAGGCTCAGCATGGAAGTTATATTTAAAGGAAAGGTGAAGTGAATGAAGTTTGCTTAAACTTGAGAATTTTTCTAATTGAAAAAAATGTGTATGCCATAATACTAATTTGATATTAGACATTAAAATATTTAAGCTTATTAATAATTTGAATTCTGATTTTTGTTATAGCATAGGATTTAAAAATAACACTAATTGAAACAAAAACAATATTAACTAGATAGAAAACAAAAATATTAAAAAGTAAATAAATAAAACATTTATTAGCTATAAAGCTGATATGGCAATGTGGCCCAAGTGTGCTCTAACAATGAGCTTCATTATACTGAAACTCAGAGTTGAACCATCATATCTACTCAATATCAGGTAGCATTAGACAACCACCAGCTTTCCTGTGTTAGTTCACACTGCTATGTAACTTCATCCTGAAGCAATAGACCAGAAAACGTAAATCCTAAAGGAAGCTGGATTACAAAGTCAAAGAAAAGAAGACATGGCTGAGCTGTAAACCTCCAAGCCCCTGACTGCAACTCTCCAAACAGAATGAACAAAGGGATGGAGGGAGTCCAGAAGTATAACACTTGAAATAGAAAGAAATATCAGGAGTGCAGTATATATGAACCCATCACCACCCAAAGAGTAATTTTTTGTTGGCAAGTTTATGTCATTTTCCTTTATTTTGACTTCTGATTTGTTTAATGTATTTTTATCATCACTTTCTCTTTGCATCTTGGATTATCCTCTTTTTGTTGGATGGGTCAAGGGTTTTTCATTTCTCTTAGTGTCTACTCTTGCATGGAAATTATGAACTTTATCTCTATTAACTTAGTGGTACCCCTTAATATTTAACTTTATATTTTCTAACACAGTCTAATTTGAAGATTATCTCTAGCCTTTTCTCAAACTGTGTAAGGACTTTATTATACATCTCACTAAAAGCCCCATAAAATTCCTTGTTGTCATAGTTTATTTTCATTTTAATTTTTAAATGTATCCCCAAATTAATGTTAAATTAATGGAGCTTCATATTTCATCTTAAATAAACATCTCATAAATGTTCTTCCATATTGTGGTTTTCTTTAAAAAAATCTGACTATGCTATATTTCATTATTTTTTATTTCTTCTCTCTTTCAGTTTATACTTCCATCTTTAACAGTGACTAGTCACATATTTAACCAATCATTTGAGGTTTTTTTCTCCCAATGATTAAAATTTTAATCTTCATGATTTTTTATTTTTATCTCATTCTCTTTAGATCTCTTTTTTATTTCATAAATTAATAATCTTGCTTAAGAGTTTCATTCTATCATTCCTTCTTGGAATAGTTAAACATATATTTTAAAGGTCCATTGAATTTTTCCATTAACGTCAATTTCCTAGCTATGAATCCTTCAGATAGTTCCTGTGTAAGGTACCTTTCATGGTGTTGGCCTTCCTCATAAATTTTATAATTCTTGCCCGTAGTATTATTTTTTAGAAGATTTTCCCACTATTGTTCAAGTTCCCTGCAAGCTACTACTTCTGTCCTGGGTTGGGACTCATAAAACAGTGTAATGTTGAAGTCTAGAATTCTCAAGCTCAGAAATAGGCACAGTAGTGTAGTACATGGGCTTTCATCATGGTATAGGTATCAAAGTTTAGTCTTAGCACCACACAAAACTGACCTTTAAAAAAAAATTTTAATTTTGCTTGTTGCTGAGTAAGATGAATCACTTCCAACATAAGTGTAAGCAATAAATAAAATTTAATCTAAATAAACACTTCAATTGCAACATATGTTGTTCCAGAAGAATAAGGATATAATGTCCAGATGTGGATAAAAATAATAATGAAAGAGGGCTTTCCCCATAAGCTTAAAAACATAATTGAGCCATATGGGAAGGACACAATAATGGAAAAATAGATAAGTATAAACCACTACAATATTTAGAAAGTAGAGATGAATCTATGCATATTTGAGGATTTAATACATGGTAAAGGCCTGTTTTGAATTTGTTGACAAAATTGGTATTGACCGATTAACACTATGGTGCTCAAAAGGTGGGAGCGAACACTGGGAAATTGGGGGGTGGGGGGTAGACCCACATCGTTATTTTTGAAAGAAAAAAGAAATATTTATATCTCATGCCATATCTTAAAAAGTTGTAAAAGGCATAATTTTTTTAAAAAACTATTATTCTTTGGTACACATGGACAATAGAATATTATTCAGTGCTAAAAAGAAATGCATTTTCAAGCCATGAAAGTACAAGAAGGAACTTTAAATGACTATTACTAAGTGACATAAGTGAAGCTAAGAAGGCTATATACTGTTTGATTCCAATTATATGACATTCTGGAAAAGACAAAACTATGAAGACAGTAAAAAGATCAGTGGTTGCCAGGGGTTGTATGTGTGTTTGGGGAGGCAGGGTGGATAGGTGGGGCATGGAGGATTTCCAGGGTAGTATTATGTATGATACTATAATGGTGGATACATGTCATTATACATTTGTCAAAACCAATAGAATGCACAACACCAAGAGTGAACCTGAATGTGACTATGGACTTTCGGTGATAATTCTGTGTCAATATAGGTTCATCAATTCTCACAAATTCACCCCTCTTGTAGGAGCTGTTGATAATGGAGGAGGCTATGCACGTGTGGGGACAGGAGGCATATGGGAACTCTCTATACCTTTTGCTCATTTATTTCTGTGAACTTAAGACTGTTCATATAAAATCTTTAAAGATTACTCTTCCACTCATCTATGTAAGTCTTTGAAAAAAATGCCTGAGTCAATTGCAACAAAAGATGTGAGTGCCCTGCCCAGAAGTTTGGTGACTTCTTACACTGTCTGCTGCTAATAGTTCAAACCTGCAGCCTTCTCTGGAGAATTATTTTTCCGTGTGAAATGGTGTCAGTTGGCCAGGAAGTTCATTGGATGTATGCCTTTCCCCAACTCAGGGAGCCAGGAATGAATTATTGATGGTGGGATGCAAAGGCTCCACTCACCTGTCTCAAACCAGGACAAATTTTGTGGTATAATTTACATTATGGGACTAATTAAACACCCCCTGAAGAAACCTCTTGCTCAGCCTTTCTCCTTTCCCTACCCTGCTTTCCTCATGCCCTTAGGATATTGTTCAGAGAAATCTTAATAAATCACTTGCACGAGAAGCCCCCTTTCACACTCTGCTTCTAGATGATTGGAACTAAGAGAACACATTTATAATCTTGAAATGAAAGGACCTTCTGAAATGAGTCTTAAAACTCCAAATACTTGAAGAGGGATTTTAATTAAATTGAATGGAAAAATTAATTGATATGTGAAAAGACTAAATAAAAAGAGAGTATATATTGGGAGGAAGTATCTGCAGTATATTTTATGGATACATTATTAATATATATTATTATAATATTTATATAATTATATAATCATCACATTATATAATTATGTTATCATATACTATCACATATATTATTAATAACATACTATATTAATTTTTGAGACAGGTGAGTAGAGCCTTTGTATCCCACAATCAATAATTCGTTCCTGGCTCCCTGAGTTGGGAAAGGCATAAATCCAAGGAACTTCCTGTCCAACTGACGCCATTTCACACGGAAAAATAATTCTCCAGAGAAGGCTGCAGTTTTGAACTATTAGCAGCATACAATGTAAGAAGTCACCAAACTTCTGGGCAGGGCACTAACATCTTTGGTTGCAAATTTACTCAAGCATTTTATTATTATCATTAATGTTAATATCATATATCATCACATATTAATAATCTAATATATTAATATTATAATAATGTATATTAACAATATATATAATGCTTGCAAAGTTGGAAGAAATGAGACTCTCCTACAGTTTTGTAGTAGTATTAATTAGTAGGATTTTTGAAGAAAAATTAGGAAACCTATTAATATATAGAAGGAAATATATTATCTATCCATTGAAAATACAAGAATTTAACACATGAAGATACTTCCACAAATGTACAATTATATATTTAGAGATATATACTATAGCTCTGTTTGTAATAAAATAAGCAATACAAATTTCAAGGAAGAGAAAAATCAGGTGATTTAATAGTTATATGTGCATGCAATGGAATTCTATCTAGTATATTTAGAGAGAATGAAATAAATTTAAATGTCTTGATAATAACTTTTCATAAAAACACATTAGCAGTGGAATAAATTTCACTACACATATATATGTGTATACATAAGATTTATATTTTACTTATTTAAATATTACACTATGCATTTTAAATATATAAAATAATCTACACTAAACTGCTAGCAGTCGTTATCTCTGGGGCATGGATTGAAGAGGGGAAACGTTGATTTTATTCCTCTAAGCATTCAACTAATCTTTGAATGTTTATTACAATCAATATGAACTTAGTTATTAAAATTATTTTAAGAATATTTTTCTACATTAATTCATCGGCATGAAGTCTGAGAAATAACTAAAATTTAAGATTTTGACTATGACTCCAGTTTTTTTAATATGCTAAGAGTCACATAGTATTTTGATAGGGTATAAAGGCTAAGTGAGCATTTACATATTATTTTATATATATATATATACACACACACTCTTGATAGAATAGAAACTAAGGGACATTTATATCAACAGGAATCATAATATATTTATATCATAATATGCATCATTATAATATGATAATATACATTAATTATTGTGGCTACTTATTGGATTCTAAAACATAATTTTCTATCAGTTTGAATAACATACATGTATTGAATTTATATTCCTACGTATAACCAAACATAATCATTTTTTCTTATATTAAAACAGTATTTGCTACCAGTATACACAGGTGAAAAAATATCAATATTGTGGATTCAAACTCTGTAGACAATCAAATATTCACAGAGCCCATCAGTGTAATTGTAGCATCACTCTTAACATTTCTAAAGATAAAAATACCCAGTTGAAAACATTCCATGGTTTAAAGAAGTCAAATAAGAAAAAGGGCTTCATGTGAAAAGACGTGATAACTATAAAAGTATCTAGATTAGAAAAGAATCTCTAAATGATCATGTTAAACACGATACAATTAAGACTAATTTGGTTTTCTTGTCTGTGGCTGAGAGAAAGAGGATTTCAAATTAACCTATATGATGTCTAGTATTATTTTAAAATGTAAATGGTGTAGCCTTTCTTAGCTTGTGGCTATCTAATTAATTTTTTAAGGTAACAAAACCACTTATACTTTTTCTGTGTTCTAATTTTATACATGTTATTTTTTCCCCCTTTTTGGCTAAAACAGTTTTAACAACGTTGAATTTGTTAAAGGAACATTAACTTCCTTTTGTCCTTTCAGTAAACATAGATAATTTAAAACTTCCATTGGCCTGGTTGCCACTTGACTTATGATCCTGCAGAATGAGCAGTCTCTGCTGAGCGTTAACAGATGTGGCTACAGCATAGCCAGGCTTCCAGAATATTTATTCTGGGTGAAAGAGTCCATGTGAATGAAAAAGATTAAGGAGAGCCTTGTTAGATTATCTGGTAAAGACCTCTTACAAATTTTCCTAGCATGTGGTGTCTCCAATTAATCTGTCCATTTGTTCCTTGGCATTTGAGGAATTAGAGATCTCAGTGTCATCCACTTGGACCCATTCCTTCTTTTCCAAATCTAATTGCTTCCTAGATGTGGGTTCACAGTCAGACATTGCAGTCTGTTTTCTGTCCGGATCACACCAGCAGTGTATGCTGGCTGCAGTGTACGGTATGCCTTCATTGAGTTTTCCTGATGAATTTGTGTCTTCACATTGTTCACGTTGTGTAAAAAAGAAATCAGACTGCCATTTGGACATTGTTCTATAATACATAAATGTAAATGTCTTTGTTACCTGAATTTTGACCAACCATACTAGCCACTGTGTCACTTTGAGTGTAGAAATTAGACACAAGGCATGCCAAAATTGCCTGTAAAATAGTCTACTCCTTTCCAAATATAGGTGGTTTTGCCCTGCTATGATGTTCATTTCTATAGATTTTCTGCAGAAGATTACTTTCAGCATATTTATTCTGGGCTGCATGTGACAAGTACAATGCAAGGTATAAACCAAGTGTGTTATCAAAACTTGAAATGGTATACATAAAATTTTACACCTAGCACAGTTTTTGCATCTTCGTAGATCCTGTCCATCAATCTAACTGCTGCAGAAATGGTAACTTGATTATACATGTGTGTCTGCAGCAAGAAAGTAAATTCCTGCTCTCCTATTGAGCAGGAAAAGAGCTTTATATGTCTTTTTGAGGGGTTTTAAGGCAGATTGCATTCCAAATTGGCACTTGGGTTTAAAGGTTTTAGTATTTCAAAGATATTACTGTAAGGGTAAGTTTATGGGTTGGGCGTGGGGCACTTCCCTTGAGTGAATTATAGTTGATTGCCTAACCTTGTGCTGTGACTGGTGGAGCTTTGCTGGAGTGTTGTAATTCTCATGCTCGACAGGAGGCTTGGTGTAATCCAAATCCCAATGGTACTCAACTGAATTGATGAAATGACCGGGAAGGCCTAATTAAAGCTGTTCAGCTCAAATGTATTGATGTATTACATCTATTACGGCTTGGTTCAATAGGTCCACCCTGTGGATGCTGCCACAGCCTGTAAAGCAAACTAAACAGATTGAATAAATAATGCCACAGGAAAGCAGACAGCAATGGAATCAAAGTAACAGAGCGCAAAATGCAACAGGGTGACTTATGAACTTTTATTTTATTATCAGCCATAAATTATTTTAATCTTTATTATTTTTACATGTTGAACATACACAAAAAATGAATAGTAGGATCTAGAACCATCTTTTAATCTATCACAGGACTTGATAAACTCTCTTGTCCGTTAGTAAGTGTTGCAGGACAATGTGCATAAAGTCATTGTGATTTTGCTTGACTTTTCTTCTCAATTCATTGTCAGAACTTAGCTTTTTCTTTGCCTTCTGACTGAGTTCTTTTGTGAAACTTTTTTTTTAACGTACAATCTACCATCTTCTTTTAGTTTTCCTGCCCCAAGAGACTTGTTAACTCTTTTTTACTTTTGCTGAATTTAAATTGTGTCAGATTTTGATAATTTTTATATTGTCCTATAACTCTGATTTGTTCAGTAATGAGTTGTTAGAAATTCTGGTACATTCTGACATGGAGATTCTTCCATATCTTACTCATTCATGTGTAACATTTAATGTCATTTATATCATTCTGTTTGCACTGGGAAAGAGAATATTATACTATTGTAGTAACAACTAGCTGATGTTAAAACAAAGGGAGAATGGATTTCCTAAAACTATGAAGACCAAAAAAATCAAATATTTTTTTCTTTTGTGCTATTAAATATCAAAATATGCAGAATTAAGTCTTCCAAATTTATTTTTGCAACTGCACTCACACTGAACTTCAGGTATGGATTTTTTATGTTTTATTTTTTTGAGATATCCACTTAGATGTTTGAAAGTCATCTTAAACTTAATGTGTAAAAGTTAACTCCTAACTTTTCTTCTCCTACTCTGGCTCCAACTCTACTTCTTCAATTTCCCCATCTCAGCAAAAGACAGCTCTAGTTTTCCACTAGCTTAGGCCCAAAATATTGGAATTGTCACTGAATATTCTCTTTCCTTCATACTCTTAATTCAAATTCACCAGTAAACTCTGTTAGTTTTATCTTCTAAATATTTTCTAAATGAATCCACTTCTCATCATCGCCACTCATACTATTCTTGTCCAAACCATGATTATAATACACGGTATATGCTCCAGTGGCCTCTTAGGTATCTTCCATGATTTCCCTCTTGTCTCCCTCTGGTTGGCTTACTTAACCCCTTTTCTATACTTTCTTCATATTGGAAAGATTAGTAAGTTAAAAGCTGCATTTACCAGGCTCCCTTGCACTTCTTTATTGGATCATGGTCCCTCAGTTAAATTAACATAGTGATATCTAGAAGATTGAAATAGGCATGTACTGTATTTGTTCTCCCTTGAGTCATTTTCTGGAAAGCTAGAAAGCTACGGATATCTGAGGTTCTTGACAGTAGAATTCCAGTGTCCATTTTCTAGCCTTATCCATAATGAAAAATATCGTAGCAGAAAGCAGTGGTTTTTTGGGGGGAGGGGGGCAGTTTTTTTTTCTTTATTGAAGTATACTTTACATATCATGCCTTTACTCCATTTTAAGTGTACAATTAAATGATTTTCAGTGAATTTACCAAGGTGTACAGTTAATCACATGAATCAGTTTTTGAGGAATTCCTTTCCCCTATTGAGACCCCTAATTCCGCTCCCCAACTACTTTTCAAGCATGTCCCACCCCTCCACAGTGCCCACCACATCGCTCAGA